>JADBJO010005435.1:0-75000 GCA_016801955.1 Conus betulinus
AAGCGATCCATGTTTTCTCTCGACACATTCCCCTAACAAATAAACATTCCAAACCACCAGGAATTAACTTGAGCACCATACCTGACGACCCCATTCTCCTGAAAAAATTTTTCCAAAATGTTTTTGAAATTTTCCGAGGAGTGGTGACAGGGAAATCTTTAGACAACTGTCAGTGTAAAAAAAAAAGATGATCTGTTTTCACATCTTTGTAGATCTCAACTGTCACTGACGGTACAGTCTTTATTTGTCGGCCTACATCATCAGTCTCTTTGAGGACACCAACAAGAGGAGGCAAGACAATACAGAGCGAGTGTTATTAACTGTGACCATCAATGTCAACGGTCACAGAACTCTGAGGAACAAAATCAACTGAAACACCGTCTTCCCAAAATACTGACATTTAATAACTGTCGAAGATGTCAACGGTCACAGAACTCTGAGGAAACAAAATCAGCTGAAACACCGTCTTCCAAAATACTGACATTTAATAACTGTCGAAGATGTAAATTTGAGTTTCAACATCAACATCATTGATATAAAAACACAAGAAGAAATATGTGAATAGTAAAGTTTGAAAAATTTTATGCACACCATCCATGTTACCTTTATAATCGACAGGACTCACTTTTTTCAACACCAATGGACGGGTATTTCTGCTTGACCTGAGGTCTTAATTGTTTTTGTTTGTTTGTTTTGTTTTGTTTGTTTTTGTTTTGTTTTGTTGTTTTTGTTTTGTTTTGTTTTTTTATCAGCAGATAACAAAACCAAAACTTTCTGACCAGGGGACAAAACTCTGATCTTGGCCTTTTTGTCAACGTACTGTTCGTACTTGTTTACAAACTCTTTTACCTGTTCATGCGCTAAAGAACATGTATCCACAATGAAGTTTTCGAGGTCAAACACATACTGGTACACATTTTTTTGGCCCTCCTCTGATAAGACTGTCATGTCCATGACCGAGACAAAGGGAACATAGGTCCTCTGGCTGGACAACCAAATATAGTCACTCAAAGGGGAAGAAACCAGTAGCCGAGCAAGGCAACTCTCTGTAAATAATTAGCAGGGCGGGAATACACCTGTCCCAATCCTTTACTTACTCTTGTGCCACTTTGTTTTTTAATCATTGCTTTTAGAGTGCTGTTAAAAAACACCCCACCTTGTTACATTACTGCATGCAAATAGTGTTCTTTATTCATACGCCGATATCGCAACCAAATTGTAAAGGGACACAACGCTCACTTCTTCTTGTAACTTTACCTAGCGACAGTAAACGCGTTCTAGACCGAATAGCTCTTTCTTCTCTTCATGCGTACTGTGTGAGAGAAAACAAAGCACACCTTTTCATTGGAACTGGGATGATAGGGGTAAGTGGTAAGGGACTCGGCGGCCAACAGTCAGTATACCTCTGCCATGAGTTCAGACACAATTGTGTACCTTGATCTGAAAGATCTCGGATGGTATAACTTGAGGCCGAAGAGTGAACAGAGTGCTCCAGCGACAGTGTGTCATCCTTTGTTTTCAAAGGTATGGCTCTTGGGTAACCAGTGGCCCCATCAACAATGGTGAGTACAAATATGTGACCAGAGGACGAAGGGGTGGGGGGGGGGGGGGGGGGGGGGGGGGGGGGGGGGGGGGGGGGGGGGGGGGGGGGGGGGGGGGGGGGACCAGTGAGACCAACAATGTCAATGGCTATTCTTTTAAAGGCTTCACTGATTATAGACATTTTCTTCAAGGGGAGCACAAGGTGTTCTTCCCTGCGGAAGTTTTATGGCAAATGTCACAGGGACGATTATAGTCCGAAATATATAATTTAACACTTGGCCAGTGAAAACGGGAGAACCCACACACTAAAGTTATGCAAACACCAACACATACTGCCATGATGGCGTCATGCAACACAACCAACACGGTTTGTTTTAATGAGTGGGGAACAACAAGCTGACCTGCAACAATATAAAATCTTTGTACAGCACACCATCTTCCAACACATGGGGATATTTGTCATCTTTACATAGAACACTGACATTTTCAAAAACATTCCTTCAGAGTGTGCCATCCTTTCTTTGAAGGTCTCTGATTCCCACTGGGGTCACACTCAGGGTTGAAACAGTAGGGACAACAAAACGTTTTACAGTTGTTTTTATTTGTTTACTCGCTTGTTTTGTCTGAAAACAAGGTATGACGAGAGAGCTGGTGGGTAACATACAAAAGAAGCACTATTCCCACCACGTGTAGATGACACACCAAACATATTTCCCACAATTTGTTCGGTCTCTGGGGAGCCCATGACATATGTACATATTTCACCGCAAAATGGGGAGTAGAAATAGTTATTTGGCCAAAGGAAACGACTACGCACGTCCATCAGACATGTGGCTTTGTTGTGTGATGCTGTCGCACTGATCACCCCTGATAAGCGAACGTCTCACAGACCAGCTGTGACACAGCCTGTAACCCTTCATAATGATCCGCTGCAGCCATTGACAGTGCATTTCTCCACATGAAGTCCAGGCACTTGGCTGTCAATTCCAAAGACATGTTCGGTGTTCTGTTTTGAAACATTGGCTTGACCAGTTTGTCTGTGCGAACAATTGAAACATTGGCTTGACCAGTTTGTCTGTGGGAACAATCTGCCCGTTTTGTGCTTCCATGAACCAGCACAAAGGTACATTTTCACCTCTCACATTCACATTCACACTACGACCATGCATTCCACGGGACCGCAAATGCATGCGGGAATTTGTCTGGTTTGCTCTTGAAGGGAGAGCACTTTGCTGTTGATCCCGGGGATGATTTAGGGAAAGAACTTTAACAATAATTCGCTCGATTTGAAACCGATTGTGTGGGTATCGACAACGCGCAGGCCTACAATAATCATCTCGCTGCTTTATCTAACACGGAAGCTGAGAAAAAAAAAAACAAACAAAAAAACTGGCATTCGTTTCAAACAATTTAAAATCTGGTTTCTGTGCAAATTTTGTCTCAAGAATGTGTACTCTTGTATTGATCTGCGATATCAAACACGTCTTCCACAATCATATAAAAATTATGTTCGCGAAGAAAAACTGCCAAAACTTTGAAAACACTTTGCAAAACTTGCTCGTGCAAAAATAAATCACAGACTCTTTCAAAATCATGAGCGATCCCGGAAAGATCGATCCATCGGTCAGGAAAGTGACCAGAACAACTCAAAAACGCAGCAGTAAATGATTCGCTCGCCTTAGACCGAACAGCATGAAAATTTTCAAAGAAACCGCTATAAGTTATGAACATCACTGGCTACTGAAACGACTTAAACTCTCTGTTTTGGGATAGTACCAAATTAACTTCTCCACTAAACTATTTGGACAGCAGGACAATTTCTCCGTTACTTCCATTTGTACCCTAATTCCCCATTAATTTTTCGGTTCTGTAATGTTTGCTTCTGTTACTTGAGATTGTTGTAAACAAATTACATCAAACTGTTTCATCATCCTTATTTGTTCTTTGTGCAGTGTGTTGGCATTTCTTCCAGACGATTTTAGTTGTCATATGCAACATTGTTTTAAGTTGTTGAGGTTTAAGTGAGGAAAGGAATACTAAAACAGTATAGAACCAATAAGTAGGGTAACTCTTGCTCACCATCAAAAATTACATTCTCATAGCTCCAAAAGATTGTTGCATACCTTATCGCCTGGCAGAAATGTAAAAAACAGAGGACACAGGACAAACAAGGAGACATGCCTTGAAAAGGATGCTCCAAGCTTACTCATAATCATAGGCCTATACCCTTTACCTGATACATGATCACAGCAATAACAAACGGAAAATCGAACAAACACGTTGATTCAAGACTGCAACTGCTTCTTCACCTTGAATATACCCAAAAAAACACACAGATGAACAGGAACAAATACAGGAAACCTGGTTTTGATTGCTTGGAAACGACATCTTAAATGAGACAGGAAAATTGTAAACAGTATGTAACGAATAACTAAAGCACCTCTTGCTCCCGTGATGAGAAAAATTACACGCCCATAAAACCACATCATTGTGTTATAGGTTGCATACAGATGCAAATTAACATCGTCTATGCGTATAGCCACAAAACCATGTAGTCAGTGGTCGAGAGGTGGGGGTATGTGGCTCATTCACTCAATTAATGGAACAATTCGGGATTAGAAGATGATAGGCGTTTATTCATCTCCAATACAACACACAGCACGGAGCAAGCCGTTTAAGGCACTACGTGTAGCCTCTTGGATGACAACATCCATGAACTTTTTGCCAGGTGTACCACAGGGAACTGTTCTGGGGCCCTTGTTTTTCTTAATTCATGTAATGACATAAGTAGAAATCTCTCTCCTGGAAGTACTATGAGGCTTTTTGTAGCTTAGTATATAGAACAATCAGAAGCAAGAATGATATACACATTCTACAAGAAGATCTAAACAGTTTACAAGAGTGGGAAAGAACTTGGAAAATGGAATTTCATCCCCAGAAGTGCCAAGTGTTGCGTATATTATATGTAATAAACGCTCATCAACTAGATCAGAATTCTATTCATAATACTATTCTTAAAGAAACCAATGCTGCAAAACATTTAGGCGTGATTTTTAGATAGTCGTCTCAAATGGAAAGAACATTACAATTTAGTATGTTAGAAAGCAAATAACATCTTAACTTTCTTATACAGGAATATCAACGACTGCCCTAAAAAGGTCAAAGATGACTGCTACAAAACACTGGTTAGACCAGTACTGGAATATGATTGCTCAGTCTGGGACCCTCACCATCTAAAGGACATTGATAACCTTGAAAAGATTCAGAAGAGAGCAGCACGGTTCGTAACAGGGAACCATATCAGAGAGAAGGGGGATACTAGGAAGAACATGAGGAAATCAGAATGGAAACCCTTAGAGAGAGAAGAGCTTTTGTCAAACTTAAAATCTTCTTCAAAGGCAGAGCTAAGCTAATTGATATTCCAATGGAACAACTAGTACTGAATAAAAGTAGCACCAGGAGTGATGGTCAATCTTATGCCATACCTGCATCTAATATTGACAGCCACTTACATTCCTTATATCCTAGTTCTGTACGGCTGTGGAACTCACTGCCGGGTGCCATCAAGATTGCCACAAATGCAGTCTCATTTTAAAATCAAATTAATACGACAGTCTTATTTTAACTTCCCCAGGTATTTTATGGTTACCTGGGCCTGAATCTGGCCATTGCTTTTAACATTTTGAATATCGTGTGCGACCCTTGTCGCCAAATTTTGCTACAGGGCCAACAGGCTGAGTCGCACTTTATTTTATTTTACCTTACTTTTTAACATGCGTGCTGGTGACCTACTCGTTTTTGAGTGAACCAGTCTTTTAGGAGAAGAAGAAGAGAACTGTTCCATTAATTGAGTGAATGAGCCACATACCCCCACCACTCGACTACTGACCACACGGTTTTGTGGCTATACGCACAGACGATGTTAATTTACATCTGTATGCACCCCTATAACAGTTGTTCCATACGACACTAAATCGCCTAGCTGAAATGCGGACACAGAGCACACAGTACGGATAAGGACACAACCCCAAGAAGAGTGTTCCAAGCTTGCTCATACACCCTGCTCCTGACACAGGTACGAAGCAACAACGACAAGAGAAATGAACGAACACAAACTGACTTTGATGGAAGATTGCCACAGCCTTTTCCATCTTGAGTCGAGTCCAACAAACACACAGATGAACAGAAACAAATACAGAAAACCTCAGTTTGGTTGGTATGAAATGAATCTTAAATTAGGTAGTGAATAAGTAAACAGAAATAAAGATAAGTAGGGTAACTCTTGCTCCCATTAGGAGAGCTTAAGATTCCTTTCTCCCGCGAAAGTCTAAACACTTTGGTGGATTTTCAGTTTCTGATTATAACCAGGTGGGAACACTAAAAAGCGAGTACCAACTGCATTCTGAAAAAAAATATTAATAGCATTAAATTTTCGATGGCTTTACATTGATTTATTACTTCTATTACTGGCAGTACCATAGTAGACCACTATATATTTTACTTGTTTCGTAATAAATACCGATTTTAACAACATATGACGAAAACATGGCGTCAGAGGTGAGTTCCGGGCACGGAAACAAAGCGTGCACATACATTTTAACGTTTTAGGAACACAAAATTATGTCCTGTAGTTTACATCAGACAGATCAAAAAAACAGGAATTTTGGTACCCTTACTTTCAACCGCTTACAGTCATGCCATGTCAATTTTATTTGCATATTCCGTGTCCTCGAACAGTTTAAAATTTCACTTTAGGAAACAGACTGGTGACAACATACGCATAATCCCGGTTTGCCGCTGGATTTTTCAACATGTGTAAATGATCCCTGTCACATCTCGCCAAATGGAATTCAGTGACAGTAATAAACTAGTTTTTTTGTCTGTGTGTGCGTAATACTTAATTTTCTGAATCTGTTTCAATCAGTGATTATCATCCAACCAGTGAATTGTTGCAAGTTTTGTCAAAGTGACTGACGTTTTTCCGGTAATAAGACAAGGATTAAGGCAATTTAAAACTAGCTTTCAACCCCTCCTTACTGCATGGTATATTTGAGACATAGGCCTCTTCAAAGTCATCACACAATAGTTAGGTGATATTATTTGTACCTTCCACAGGCCAATATGAGTTTGAAGGGGTTGATGTTTTGTGTTCTTAAGATGTTAGCAAGTAATTTGTTGCATGAAGATTAAGATCTGTTACCAAATGAAATTCTTCTTCTTCTTCCTAAAAGACTGGTTCACTCAAAAACTAGTAGGTCACCAGCGCGCATGTTAAAAAATAAAGTAAAGTAAAGTGCGATTCAGCCTGTTGGCCCCTGTAGCAAAATTTGCCAACAAGGGGTAACACACGATATTCAAAAAGTTAAAAGCAATGGCCAGGTTCAGGCACAGGTAACCATAAAATATCTGGGGAAGTTAAAATAGAAAAATCAGTCAATATGCAGATCTCAAGACTGTCGTATCAATTTGATTTTTAAATGAGACTGCATTTGTGGCAATCTTGATGGCACCCGGCAGTGAGTTCCACAGCCATACGGAACTAGGATAAATGAATGTAAGTGGCTGTCAGTATGAGATGCAGGTATGGCATAAGATTGACCACCACTCTGGTGCTACTTTTATTCAATACTGGTTGTTCCATTGGAATATCAATTAGTTTAGCTTTGCCTTTGAAGAAGATATATTAATTAAGTTTAATAAAAGCTCAGATTCTCTCTTCTAAGGGTTTCCATCCTAATTTCCTCATCTTCTTCCTAGTATTCCCCTTCTTTCTGATATGATTCCCTGTTACGAACTGTGCTGCTGTCTTCAGAATCTTTTCGAGGTTATCAATGTCCTTTAGATGGTGAGGGTCCCAGACTGAGCAACCATATTCCAGTACTGGTCTAACCAGTGTTAGAAGAAAGTGGAAGAAAGCTAAGATGTTATTTGCTTTCTTACATACTAAATTGTATTTATTGTTTCCATTTGAGACGACTATCAATAATCATGCCAAAATATTTTGCAGCACTGGTTTCTTTAAGAATAGTATTGTGAGTAGAATATTCTGATCTAGTTGAGAGCGTTTATTACATATATGCAACACTTGGCACTTCTGGGGATGAAATTCCATTTTCCAAGTTCTTTCCCACTCTTGTAAAGCGTTTAAATCTTCTTGTAGAGTGCGTGTATCATTCTTGCTTCTGATTGTTCTATATACTAAGCTGTCATCTGCAAAAAGCCTCATAGTACTTCCAGGAGAGAGATTTCTACTTATGTCATTTATATATAATCTATATGACTGTGTTTGGTGTCATTGTGCCTCAACCCACACTGAATTTTTCCCCACACTAAAGCAGGGAGCACAGCCACCTCAAAATGTTATCCTGTACAGGTCAATCTTAGAATCGGAGAGGTGGATGCACTGTTGCAACAGGGTCCCATTGAGCTGAACTCGGGGATGGCCTTTGGGGCATTAGTTTTTCACTGGGTCGGAATGTTTTAAAATGTAAATATGCCAACATTTTAAAATAAGTTTTATTAACCTGAAGAGGGCTTTAGCAAAGAACTAAGAGTATGGGCTACCTCCTCTTTTCCATTGCAACTATAACGTAGGAAGGTTCCAGCAATGTACTTATACTGATCCTGATCCTGCATAACCAGAAGGTAGGTGACATAGAAGTAGAAGGAAAACTGACCCCAAAAAAACAACAAAGTGGGAAGCAAGAACACAAGAACAAGTAAGGAGCTGCTGGATTGCCACGGCATTGTAACCTGCAAGAGTCTGATACATTTATGTCTTCATGATGTTTGAAAACCAGAGGGTTAAAAACAATCGCACCTGGATAACGTGAACCTCTCGCCTTTATAGTGGATAACTGGTGATGCTCACCGCTGTCTGAATCCTCTACAGTAATCTTGTTCTTTGTACCTTCTCATTTCTCAGTCAGGTTGACTACTTCTCAAACATTGGTCTTCTATGTATCGAAATAGTATGACCATACTCCAGCTGATGTGCAACTTTTCATAAATTAAGAGAAGTGTCTTGTGTTTTGTGTATAAAATTGAAGAGGTTGTGTGTGTGCCTATGTGTGTATTTGTTACATGAATATCAAGCATCTTATTTACTTGTTGACTGCTGTCTGATCATAATGACCAAAGGCCCCCAAAATCTATCTTTCTCTTCTTGCGTATTTGTTCTGTTTTGAGGGCACACGCTTTGCAAAAATGGTTCTTTCCAATCCATGTACATAATGTCACATTGCATTGTAGTCCAGGTTCAGATCATTTGACAACATGATTCAAACCTTATTGTAACATTTTATAAGTTATGTGATGTGTATTGTCTGCAGATACTTTATAAACTGAGGCTATTATAGTCCATTGGTTTCTGAGAATTATGAGAAGAACAGGGCCAAAAATGCTGCCCTGAGATACATCACATACTGCATTAGCTTTTTTAGAGAAAGCATCTCCAATTACGAGTGTTTCCTGAAAAAATCTGAAAGATCACCTGTTACAGCTTTTTTAATAATTGAAATAAAACAATCAATATTGTTGCGTTTGTCAGCATTTTTGTGTAAAATCTTCCATTACATGCAGAAACTGGATGACACAAAAGTCCATGCTGGCTGATGCCATGAAGACATTCTGTGTACCATGTAATGGGCCATATGATCAACAATAACAAACCTGATTATTGTTTCAAATACTTTGCTCGCCACAGAAGTTAGTCTTACTGATCTCTGATTTTCTAGATCACTCTTTGCAGATTTACTTTTTTTTTCTTTTGATAGGTCAGTCATACCTTTTCTCATTGTGTGTGTAAGGGGGGTGCGGGGGAACACACAAGAAGTAGTAACAACATAGAATGCATAATGAAAATGTTTTTATTGGTATCAGAGCAATACCTTATTAAATTTTTTTTTATTTTATCCATGAGCAATATATCTACCATCATTAGTTATATTTGTTTTAATTTAATTAGATTGTACACGTCTACATTGTAAACAATCAAGACTGACTTCAATGTCTTTGACTGATCCTAGTGCTTCCTATTGATTACTTGCAATTGGGAGGAGACGGAGGGAAAGAGGAAAGAGCAGGAAATGGGGGGGGGGGGGGGGGGGGGCAGAGAAGAATCCAATCAGTTGTGGTGTGATGCAATAATTTTACATCAGTTTCTTTACATTTGTAACTCTAGTCTAAGTAAGGCTGAAGAAGGTCCTACTCAGAAATGTGCTGAATATGATGTTTGAGTCTTGTGTTTGGATTTGGCTAAAGATTTTACATTTTCCAAAACCTCTGTGGTTTCAGCTTGCTATTATTGCTCATATTAATTTGTGTGTGTGTTGGTTTTGACTCCTTTTTGGGTAAAAAAAAAAATCTACATTTGTCTTTGTGTTGTCCATTCTCCCTTTCTCGTGACCTTCTTTTTCACCTCTGCTATAGGTCTCTATACAAACCACATGTTTGCATTTTATTCTGTCCAACACCAAGCTTGACAATGGCAGTGCTCTCCTTGGTGCTTCAGAACCTCCAAATGTTCAATAATAGAGCTTCAACTTAAAGGTAGATTTTCAAAGCCCCCATACTGGAACAAGCAACACTGTTTTTCAAGTTACTGGCTTAGCTTCCTGTTACTCTAGAATTTTTTATGAACTTTTTTCTTACTGCTTCTCTTGTGATACATACTGGTGCTGGCCCGGCACATCTTTCTGGTATAGTCCATCTCACAAATTAGAATATCCTATTATATTTCAGTTCTGGTGATGAATCACATTCTCTATATTTCTGTTTGTCAGAACAAAATCATTTGGTCAGTATTCCTCTCCCTATCAGGGTTAAAGAGTCTGAAATGCTTCTTATCTGTCTGATCCTCTGTCCACAGCTTTTTTGAAATTTTCTGTGAAGGACCTCCTCATCTCCTTCCCTTCTCCTTTATTTTGTTTTATATTAAAAAAGAAATCTTAAAGACATTGTCTGTACCATTTTGCATCATGTTGTAATTGCATCGTGTGTCTGCACATGCATTGGTGTGTGGAGGAGGAGGAGGGGAGAATAGGGGGAGTTAAGGGTGAGCGTGCGTGTGATGTGTGTGAGTGTGTGTGTATGTGCGCATGTATGACCGTGCTTGCATGTGTGTGTGTGTGTGTGTGTGTGTGTGTGTGTGTGTGTGTGTGTTTGTGTGCTCGGGCACATATAATCGAAAGGAAGAGAGAGTGTTCGTAATGATGTGCATGTATTGAGTCCTGTGAAAAGTGGCCTTGATCTTGTTGAGGCTGGAGTAATAGAGCGTGAATTTTTTTTTATTATGCTACTTCTTGTTTTTTTTTATTTTCATGTTATTTATAACTTCATTGTATGTGAAATGCTATGATGAGCTACAGGAATCAAAATGCTCAATAAGTCTTCATGATTATGAATTGTAATAATGATAACAACTCTTTTAATGTTATTGATCCTCAGATGTATTGTCCAAAGAAACATTTTGTGGGCAGTCCATGTCAGATGATACGTCTGAGGTAGGGGGAGAGAATGAGGGGGTGCCGGTCAGCTCAGCATCCAGCATTAGCAATGATGTTGCTTCGGAGCCAGCCACAGTCATGTCGGAAACCGAAGATTCCAATTCTTATGTGGAGCCATCTTCTTCTGAAACTGACAGTTGTTTGGGAACAGGTTCGTACATTTATGAAAACTTGTATTTGAGTTAAGACACTGTTGTGTGTGTCACATCTTTGTGTGTGTGTGTGTGTGTGTGTGTGTGTGTGACCTCTGTATGTGTGTGTGTGTGTGGGGGGGGGGGGGGGGGGGGGGGCATCATCATCCTAAGAAGGAATGCCTGTTTTTGTTGATCAAGAAATGTTAATTGTTATCCGCTCTTTTCCTGACTCTTGCCTCCAGAAAGTTATGCTGTCTTTGATGTCGACTTTCTTCATGTTGCCATACAGCCACTGTGTGACCTTTGCCCTCAGGTTATAAAGTGAAGGATGATGCATCCTGTAAGTCCAGTTCTTCAGACCTGACTGTGGCGTCGTCCAGCCGGGAACAGAACGATGACGCCACAGCTGCGCAGAAGGTCAAGTTTCCGGTGCGTCCTGGCATCGTGTGGCGTAAAGGAGAGCGCCTAGAGGCACAGGACTATCAAAGAACTGGTCAGTCACTGAGATAGGCATGGTGTTTTGTTTGTGTTTTCAGTCAGATTATTTCTTGTAAAGTTTTTAAAAAAAATCAGAATTATTGTGGAAAACAAATGAATTGAAAGAAAGCATGATTGGAATGATAGAGGATGGAACGGAACAAAATGTAGTGGAAAAGGAATTTGTTACCATCTGAATTTATTAAACTGTCAAAAAGGATCTGTATTGGTGAGATTTTTGTGTATCTGGCCAGTTGTAGTCGGGTCCATTGAGGTAGACACATTCCAGCTTTGGGAATGGAATTGTGATGATATTTTGGCATTCAAAGAAAAGTTGTGGCCCAGTGTACGAGTTTGTTTTGTCATCACAATGACGCTCTGAGGCCATGAAAAAGATTTTAGCCAGGTTTCAGGTTTTTTTGCCTCCGTTAGTCTGTTATCCTTTTTTTTTCAATTTTTTTTCCCAATTCAGTTTTTTTTCCCAAAGGCCATTTGCACCCTTATCAAAAAAAAGTTTGTAAATTTTCTGGTTTTCAGATTTGAATACAGATTTGGCTGTCGATCTTTTTCAGGTACAGTTCGAAGATCATGAGCATAGATGCAGAGAACAAACGTGTCCAGATTCACTTTGAGGGGTGGAACCAGCGCTATGATGAAGTGATGGACATGGACAGCGAAAGGCTCCGCCCTCTGACCCGACACTCCGAGCGGCGGGACAAACGCAAGAAGGGGAAGACGGTGAGTAAAGAAGTGGGGCTCACTCCACAAGACTGAAGGGAAGATTTTTTTTTACGGTAGTATTCATTTCAATTAAAAAGAATAAGAGAAAAGCCTTAAATCCACTCCTTGTGAGATGAAGTCATAGAGATCAGTTAACTTAAAGTCAAGGGAAGCTACTCTTGAAATATGGAAGTGGACACTTTGAAATATGAAGTGTCGCATTTCAATCTTAAATCAGGGGAGGTATTTTAAACAAACAAACCAGTTCAGCAATTTAAACTGCTTTTCTGTGGATTTCAGCTTCACTACATACGTTAATTGCTTCATGAAAAAAAAAAAAAAAAATTTTTTCATAAGACCCTTTATTTTTACTCCTCTTTTTCACTTGGTGTCAGCACCAAATGTGGTCCATGGGACTATACATATGTTGGTGTTTATAAAACAATACTGAAAAAAACTGTTCGGTTCAGTCCGTTGCCAGCACAGCTTAAAGCATTGTTGATTGAGGTCAGTGTGAACATAACTCTTTGTAGTGTTGGACGGGAAAATTATCAGATTGGAATCTTGGGTTCAGATTTTGTCCATGGTTGGGAAATAACAGCAGGTAGTGTTTTTTTTTTTTTTTTTCTTTTACTTTTTCAACATTGCCTCTGTTATTGCCATTTTTAAGGGGACTTTTCTGTGTGTATGGTTGTGTATGTGCATGTATGGTTGTGTGTGTGTGTGTGTGTGTGTTTGTTTTATACAGATTTTCCGGGTGGGGGACCAGGTGCAGGCCAAGTGGACTGACTGCAAAATGTACCTGGCCAAGATAGATGAGGTTCTCGGGGACGGTATGTAGGCTGTAATTGCAGTGAAAACTCCCACAGAGACATACAGATGAACGTCCCTACCACTGATCCTGCCATGTCTTTCTTTCACTAGATATAGTGTCATTCATTTTACAGAGGGCCATACCAACGAAAGGTACTGTTTAAGGGGAAAAAGAAAGAACAACAGGCCTATCCCCACCTGCAGTACAAGTCTAACTGGCACCAAATCTAGCATAAAAGATCTTGCTGTGGATATAGGTTTGTTGTGTCTGCATCTGTTTTGGTGTATTTATAAGTGACCATTTGTGGTCCTGGCTTTCATGCCGAAAATTCATCAGTATGTATACTGATTTTTATCAATCACCATTGTGTTCTTCATTCTTAATTAAAAAATCCATCTGTTTTTAAGTATATTGATGAATATAAGCGACCATTGTGGTCCTCAATTTCACTCAGAAAATCCATCTGTTTGTTTGTATGCTGATGCTTATGAGCATTGTGGCTCCACTTTCATTCCGAAAATCTGTCTGTCTGTATGTATACTGTGTTTAAAACTGATTATTAATAGACTGACCATCATACCATAGAGGAGAACTAGGACCACTGCTCTGGTTTCTGGTCCAAAAGACTAGAATTAGGACCATTACTCCAGTGTAAGTGCGTGTACCTGTGAACGCCCACATGAGAACAGATCTGTATTAGCTCTGTGTTCTTTGCCAGCAGAACGTGTACAGTAGAACTACCTCAGTTACGATCCTTAGCAGTTTCATTGCAATGACATGGGCTGGTGGGACTGCTGTTGCCAGGTTCCTACATGGTTCTCTTCTACGATGGCTTCAGAAAGAATATTCAGCCTATCAACCTTCGCCCTGTGCCTTCAGACCAAAAACAGGTGAGTGGAGCCTGCAGGACAGTTAGGAATGACAGAAAGAGGCCATAGACTGTCACCACAGCCAAAAGCATTTGTCAAAGTCGGACTTTACGCGGACTGGATTGTGAAAGCGAAACCAGTCGGGTTAGAAATAAAGCATAGTTATCACCTAGATTTATGTAATGTATAGGATTTATGTTGCAGCAGGACAATATGAAATGTTTCTTCTGTAAGTAAGGCATCTGTACTACTCAGAATTTTGTAGAGCATAGAGTATGTTCATGCATGACCTCTGCACAGAATTATAAGATACATCTGTTTTATGTTGAAATAAGATAATCTGGAATCTAAAACCATTTAGATTGAACTGAAACATGTGCAATGCACAGCATTATGGAATACGTTGGATTTTTGTTGCAGCATATTGTTTTGGAATGTGTGATTGTTTCTTAGAGAAATGAAGCAAATGCACTGTTCAGGCTTGTGTAAGACATGGGGGTTATTTGTCATTGAAATTTCAGATGTGAACATTTCATGCTGAAGTAAAGCAGGTACACTTCCACAGAATTGTTCGATATATACAATTCTGGCTGCAGTAGAACATGTTGGGAATACCAGACTGTTTCCAGCGGAAATGAACTTTGTGTACTGTGCATACATGTGAAATGAGTAGAACTGATGCTAGGTGGAGCATTTTGAAATAAAACTCCCAAGTGCTCTCCCAAGTGCCTGTCTAGTATTATGAGCGTTCCCTATCTTGAACCCCTTCATTGTTACTTGAATGAGCAGGAAGGGGAGCTGACAGCAACAGTACTGTCATCTCCAGGCTGTTAGCCGATTTCTTCAGCCTGATCTCCTGGCTTTTTCTTGGAAGTTTTCATCTCTGTTCTCAGCAGGCCACTGGCTATCTTCTGGTTTGAGGTCATTTGGGTTCATTGAGAAATGACTCTTGAAATTTGACCACACAGAGTTCATCGCTTAATGATTTCATTCTTGAGCAATACACAGATGACCTTTACTCTCGATAATTTTTTGTTGTTGTTTTGAGGAGTCAATTGCCAGCATTGCACCATCAAGCGGACATGCTGAAGTTGAAAGACCAAGCCTCCAGTGCGTCATTCCACTGCACCTGTTTTGTGTTTACCCAAATGCTTGTCACAGTTCACCAAGGTGCATGGACCGGCTTAACCCACTGTAGTTTCCCACCAACCCCCACACTGACTCGTGTGTTTGGACATTGTCTTAATCCCCAATCTGTGCTACTCTGCACTCTTATGCCTCTCTCTCTCTGCCTCCTGCACTCAAAACTCCACCAGTGTTTTGGTGTGCACAGTTTTTTCCAGGCGAGTTGCTCGTCAGAATCAGTCCTGTCTGCCCCTTTTGTGACCCCTCCTTCTCACCTCTGATGCCTGTCAGCCTTACAGGTTCTGTTGATCTCTGATTGTCTTGGCAACTCGCCAGGTGGCTCTAGGTTATGTCATGTTTGCTTGAACTTGGTGGAGAACAGTGGGAGCTTTCTTTCTTTGTATTTTTTCTCAGCAATAAACTGAATAACCATGAGACTACAAAGTTCACAAAAAGGAGAAAGAAGACACTGTGTCTGAGTAAATGATGTTTTCTCTGTATGTATGTATTGCATTTCCTGTTGATTTACCAGTTCACGACAGTCATTCTCAGGTTACACGGCATTCTTTTACATTGTGTAGTGCAGCTCTGTCAATGATCATTTGGGGGGAGCTGCTGTTTTCTTGTGGCTGGTTGCAGTTTGGTGTTTTGATTTTTCCTGACTTGTGAAACAATTCAGTGGGTAGGGTCCACGTATCAGCACGCTTCATAGCCTTGGAATTGGGTTATTGCTGAGGTTGCATTTTGTGCATGCCTGTATCCTGAAGAAGCTGTGTCTGTTGTTGCTTGGACAAGCACAAGAAGCAGTCAAAGGTGGAGACTTGGTCCTAGGAGGATTCCGGAGGATGAGCTTTGCTCTCAGAATGGTTTACCTCTCTAGTCAGGTGTTTCTGGCAACAAAAATGTCTAGGGGGAAGATGTGTACAGGTAATTTCCCAGAAGTAGTCCTTGCAAAGTGAAACTTTATTGAGGAATTTATTTTTGGTAAAACAAGTTTTGAAAAATGTAAAGGTACCCAAATTATGAAATATGTGCAGTCCCAGCAACCTTTCTGTGTGTCTTGTACCAGTTTCATGCGATGGTTGAGTTTGTAGTTTGGATTTGCACATATGGAGAAAAAAGGGACAAAACACCAACCTCATGTTTACTGTTCTGTCTATGCAGGATCTGCCCCAAATAAGAATTTTGAACAGGGTTAGGAGCTTTCTGTCTCAAATGCAATTCCCACATGAAATAGGGACTTCAGTTCTAATGACAAATTGAGTTGCTTCAGACAAATTTGATGTTAGACATGTGTTTGAATGGATGACACATGGGGACTCCAGTCTTTGTTCACATGGATCTGAGCCTAATAAAAGCTAAATCCTCAGCAGTTCTGGTTTTCTTGTGACCTTGACCCCCAGTAGGATAATTTCACCATATGTTCAACTCTTTGAATATTTTTATATACTTTCACATCCTTTCATAATTGAATGCTGTTTCCCATATCAAGTTATAACCTAACCCTGTTTTAACATGATTTGAAATCTGAACTTTTTTTTTTTTTTTTTTTTTTTTTTGCTGTGCATCCTCTTCAGTATGCACTTATCCGAGCTTAGTAACACCGAAAACCATCGGCAAGATAGGTAACTCCGTAATTTGAACATGGTTACTCAATTTAAAAAAATAATTTAAAAGAGAGGAAAGGAAAGAATGAAATGAAAAATAATTTTTAAAATTCCTACGAATATATATATGTTGCTATATTGTAAGTTTGAAGAATGTCACATGAGCCATTTACTCGGGGGGAAAAAAAAATCTTCTTCTTCAGAACTTTCTTCCGAATCGTTGCTCATCATACCTTGAACCTCATCCAGTCGAAATCTAGGTCACTCTAAGCTTCATCACCCAGCACTTTCACTAAGTCTTATGCCGTAAATTCTACAAATCACAGTATCTCCATCACTAAATCTCATTATAGAACGGCAGAAATCAAGGTAAGCCATGGTGAAAAACCGCATTTCGACTTCAAAACTTTAAAAATTCGTAACTCGAGAACCACGGCACGCATCGACTCGCGTTTTTTTTATACAAAGAAAATGCTGACTGGCTCACACATTTGCAGAGTCAGGCTGGAAATGGAAGGGCGTGAGCTACAGCAGTGATAGGCAGAGACAGAGACAAAGAGACAGAGACAAATGGATTTCTGCACAGTGCCAGGGAAATGACAGTTGTTAATCTTTGATGGCCCTGGTGCCAGAGTTATGTTGTAGGGCTGTTGAGATACATTGCTCTTGGCTGGCATTGTTTTGTTGTGGCAACTGTAGAGCTGTGAGGCTTTGTTATCATTGCAATAGCACTTTCATTCTCTTGGGCTTGAACTGTAAGTTCGTCATTGATGAGATTTTTTTTTAATGTGATCATTTTGAATTCCATCAGTAAGAAAGCCACATTCCATTTTGGGAATGATGCCTAAATGTGACGCCAGTGTGGATGCATTTTCTGTACTGTTTTTTTTTTTTTTTAAGTTTTGTCCATGCATCCGGCACACAACAACCTTACTCCCTGTGAAGGATGGAATGGGATTTAATCTATTTGTATTTTTTACACTTGGGACCTCAATTTAAAAGTCTCATCCAAAGACTCAGAGGGAATGGAGTTTGTGCAGACTGAGAAAATTTTTGCCCAATCTGCTTTCTCAATAGAGATTTGAACGAAGGATACATGGGTGAAGAGAACACTGCTGCATCTGTTGGGTCAAATAGGTCTGTTCACAATTGATGTGAGGCATACAGAGAACAATGGGACCTGTCAGCAGTCATCCTTGAGATTCCTTAGAAGTTTTAGGAGAGGAGCAAAGTCCACTGCATGCAAGAACAGCAACGTGTCGGAAAAACAGGGCAGAGTATTTCATGAGGAGATGACTCCAGTACAGGCAGAGACAGAAAGGTCTCCAGGAAAACTCCTCTTTAAAGTCTTGGGAGTTGGGCTGGGGAGGGGGGGTGGTGGTGTATATATTTCCACTGGGAGCAGAGACGAATGCGTTAGGACAAAAAAGAAAATGCTTTGCTTTAAAATAGTCTTCATTAGGAGAATCCTTACAGAAGAGAATAATCAAAAGATTTGAACTGTTAGCTGGGGCTGTCTTTGATATAACATTTGTTGAATTTTGTTTTATATGCTGAATCCTTTGTTTTATGTGACAGTGATGTATTGAATTGTGTATTTGTTTTGTGTGACAGTTTAGATACTGTCCAGAGAAAAAGGCATGTTTGTCTACTTCATAGGCCACTGATTTTATTCTTGTATTTTGTTTGCACTTTTTTGTTTTGTTTTTGGTTGTTGATTAGTATGTGGTGGTGTGCTTGTGTGCGCATGATATTTGATCAATTTATTCACGTGGCTATTTTTGTTATTGTTGTTGCTTGCTTCGCAGCTTTAGAAGATGGCAATACATGCATCGCCTTATGACCTTTTCAATTTATAGCCATAGAGGTTTGAAACTGAAAGTGTTTTTGCGACTGGAAATAGCTGCTTGCATGTGCTTAGTCTAACATTAAGACGGGGGAAAAAAAAAAGATGCATCAGGGATACGTGAAGTGAGTTTTATGTGAGTAACATGTAGCATGTCTGCACTGACAAAATGATCACATGTCTGCACTGACAAATGATCACATGTCTGCACTGACAAATGATCACATGTCTGCACTGACAAATGATCACAGTATAGTTTGGGGTTTAAAACAGGGGCAGTGGGTTTTCACTGTTGCAATAATTACAAGATTTTTGAATGATTCTATTCGGGGCCCGGAATAGCTTAGTTGGTGGGGGCTGGAATAGCTCAGTTGGTAGAACGCCGGACTCGTAATCTTGGTGATACTGGGTTGCGGGTTTGAATCTCTGCCAGACCGTTTCGGTACAGGGGGATTTTTCCCTCGGAGTTAACATTGGTTCTGACTCTATTTCCTATACAGTCTTCAAATGAGACTGTAAACCAAGGTTTTGTGTGTAAACGCACGCATGACATCTTGCATACACATAAAATCCCATCACCAACTTTCGGAAGAGAAGGCCAGTTCGGCCGTTGGTATGGATGACATGTTACACATAGCATGCACTCTGCATAGGAAATGGAAAAAGAATGAAGAAAGTAAGGAAATTGAGTAAAGGATATTGAATGATATGGACTGGATGACACGGGGAAATGACTGAATGAAGCGCCAGCTGGCAGCTGTTCAGTCAGCACTACCCAGGTAGGCAGCCCATTGTGTAAACAAGCAAGGATTGTAAAGTTTGGTCTGTAGGCGAGAATAGGCGTTATATAAGTATTCATTATAATAATGATAGAAAGTCCACCAGACAACATGGACAAAGAAACTTCAAGATAAAACACAACGCGTGTTGACCTCTAGGTCTTCTTCAGGCAAGATAAACAACATTCAGGACAATGAAAACAAAGAATGAGCGATCACTTATCTTCTTGACTTTAGCGCAAGATGGGCGAACATTACAAGACAAAACATGACGAATTTCAACCTCTTAGGTCTTCTTCAGGCAAGATAAACAACATTCAGGACAATGAAAACAAAGAAGGAGCCATCACTTCTCAAATTATGCACAGTAGGGCAAATGGCAAATGCCCATCTTGCACCTAAATCAGGAAGATAAGAGATTGTTCATTCTTTGTTTTTATTGTCCTCAATGTTACTTATCTAAACTGAAGAAGACGTTAGAGGTTAAAACGCATTGTATTTTGTCATGTAATTTTTGTTTGTTCCTGTTATCTGGCAGATTAACTATAAGATTATTCTTAAACTGCATTTCAGTTTCTGCCTCTAATCACTTGACTTTGAAACTAATAATTACAAGACATTGCTTTGCGTCTGTTTTGGAAATGCTATTTAATCGTCACTTGTTGACTGTTGCCACTATGTGCTCATTTTGCACTTGTCGAATCTCTTTGACACCAAACTTTCAATGATAAAATGGGAGTTACTGATGATAGTTACTGATTAACAAAACATTTGTCCATCTGCCATTACAGTTTACCCGCACCTGTCTGTTGAGGGGACTGTGCAAATGTTTCCATATATAGAAAGTTTGGGAAGGGTGAGCAGTAAAATAGCTGTCAACTTCGGCGCTGTTGACACTGTCCGAAATGAGCCCACAGAGTCTTTTTTGTTGGTTTGTTTTTCCCCGTAATGTGTCACATACGACTGGTAAAAATGAGGAATGGTGACAGAGGAGAGTCCATTTTACATAGCTGTGGAGAGTTGGAGATCAGAGGCAGGGGGGGTGGTGTTAAGTCAATTGTGACAACTCCGGTGTCATACGGATGTGCTTGAAATTGATTAAATCTTATTATCTACCTCTCAGCTGTATAGCAATTGGTTACTGAAATACTGATCACGCCTATTCTGCCTCTCACAGATGACCCTACACAGCATTCCCATAATCAGAGATTTTTGGAAGTTTTAAATGTTAAGATGCGCTGTTTGAGAACAGCTGTGTTTGATGAAGTGGTGGTCATTGTGAAAGTGCTTTGATTTACCACGAAGGGGAAAAAAGAAAGAAAAGAATTTTTTTTTGCTTGTTGAGTGTAACAGTGAAGGATATTGAAAGTACCTGTCCATTCACACATATGGACAGTTTTGATGCACAGATTTCATAATTATGGACAGTGTTGATGTGCATATTTCACCACAATTATGGACAGTGTTGATGCAGATTTCACGATTATAGACTCTATAGGTGCAAAAATGTCACCACAAATTATAGACCGTGTAGATGCTAAAATTCACCACAAATTATAGACTGTGTAGATGCTAAAATTCACCATGAATTGTGAACACTGTATATGCTAAGATTTCACCACAATTACGAATTGTGTTGATGCGCAAATTTTATCACAAATTATAGACTGTGTAGATGCAAAAGTTTCACCACAAATTATGAACACTGTGTATGCTAAAATGTCACCATAATTATGGACAGTGTAGTTGTTAAAGTTACACAATGCTGTGAATAATATATACTGCTCAAAACAATTTAAGAGCCAGTTGAAAACATTCACACACAATTCAACCAAAAAACAAAATAACTTCTTCAAACAATTTAATTGAACATTCATGTATGGAACGATACAATGACATCAGAAATAAAACAAAAAATAGCTGCTCAAAAACAACTTCATGGGCTTAATTGATGAATACCTTCATTTCAGAAATCAGAACCGTCAAATCAAATGACAATCAAACGTCAGTGTCAGTATGGCCGCCATTTGCCCAGATACAAGCTAGACATCTCTGTCTCATAGAGTCCACAAGCCTTCTGAGAGTCAGCTGGGGGATGTTGTTCCATTCCTGCCGCAAGAAGTCGAAGAGCTGGCCCAGGTTCACTGCTGGAGGGTGGTTCTCGTGAAGCAGGTGCCCCAGGATGTCCCAGGTGTGCCCGATTGGGTTAAGGTCAGGCGAGGACGCTGACCAGTCGAGGCAGTTGACCTGCTGCTCCTCCAAGAAGACGTTTACCACCCTGGCGCTGTGGGGACAGGCGTTGTCGTCCAGGAGGATGGCGTCAGGGCCCAGGGCTTGCAGGGCAGGCAGGACCAGAGGCTGAAGAATGGTGTCCCTGTACCCCACACCAGTAGGTTGCCTTCAGCTCAGTACAGAGGGGTTCTGAAGTTCCTTCCTATGCCACTCCACACCATGATAGCCATACCAGTCCCATTCGATTACATTGGCTTCTTGGTGCGTTCCCCCCATTTGCCTCGAGACACGTATGCGACCATCGTGGAAGAGCCGAGCAAAATGCGACTCATTAGAAAAAACATCACCTGGGCCCAATGCTGCCTCATCCAGGCCACATGAGCTCGGCATCAGGTCAGTCGCACCCTATG
Organism: Conus betulinus; assembly: GCA_016801955.1. NCBI lineage: Eukaryota > Metazoa > Mollusca > Gastropoda > Neogastropoda > Conidae > Conus > Conus betulinus. Next base: position 22,062 of record JADBJO010005435.1, read on the forward strand.
GTGAGCCACCATCAGCACAGGGTCAAACAGCTGGCTGTTTTGCTCAGAGGTTAACTTCTCTCAGGCAGTTGGGAACAGTTTGGTCAGAAATGTTGACGTTCGCTGCAGCACGCAGTTGTCGCCTGAGGTTGTTTGAGGTGGCAGTTCTTTGTCTCAGCGCCCTCAGAACCAGCAGTCTGTCCTGCTGTCTGGTGGTGCACCTAGGCCAGCCAGACCACCTTCGCTCAGCAGTACTACCGGTGGCGTTGAATCAGTCATGAAGTCTTTGGATGACAGCATGATGCACTTGAAGGCGACGACCAACTTCTCTGACGCCTACACCTTCTTGAAGCCAGCAACAGCCCTTCCCCGGTCAGTGTCATTTAATCTCCGTCTTGGTGACATGGTAAAAAACACCCCCAAAAGCGGCATTTTTTTATACCCACTGGTCAGCAAAACTGGTTGCCATGTGTTCAGTAAAGGCACAATTTGCACGTGCAGTGCGGTCTGCAGTCAGCCCAACTCTGCTGCCTCAGCTATGCGCTCGCAAACCGCGACCATGTTTTCGTAATTTTGGTGTTTCTTTGGTGAACTCGTTCAACCCACTAGACTCAGATTCAACTGAACGCATGCCAAAACCAGTTTTGCATTGAAGCAGTTGTCACACTTTCAGTGCAAAAATAGGACAAAAGCTTTGAATTTTATACACTATGATGCGTTATCTAAACCATATGAAAAATGCAGGTGGCTCTTAAATTGTTTTGAGCAGTGTAGTTGCTAAAGTATCACCCCAATTGTGGACAATTTAGTCGCAAAAATTTCACCAAAGTTTAGAACAATGCAGTAGCTGAATTTATACCACAATTGTGGACAGTATAGTTTGAATTTTTTTCCACAGTATAATTGTGGACAATATAGTTGCTTAAGTTTTACCACAACTCTGGACAATATAGTTGTGAAAGGTTTACACAACTGTGCACAGTATATTTGCTAAAATTTTACCATAACTGTGCCCAGTATAGGTGCTAAAGTTTTACCATAACTGTGGACAATATAGTTGCTGAAGTGTACCATAACTATGGACAGTATAGTTGCTGAAGTTTTACCATAAATGTGCTCAGTATAGTTGCTGGAGTTTTACCCTAACTGTGCACAGTATAGTTGCTGAAGTTTTACCATAAATGTGCTCAGTATAGTTGCTAAAGTTTTACCGTAACTGTGGACAGTATAGTTGCCGAAGTTTTACCATAACTGCACAGTATAGTTGCTCAAGTTTTACCCTAACTGTGCACAGTATAGTTGCTGAAGTTTTACCCCTAACTGTGCACAGTATAGTTGCTGAAGTTTTACCATAAATGTGCACAGTATAGTTGCTGAAGTTTTACCCTAACTGTGCACAGTATAGTTGCTGAAGTTTTACCCTAACTGTGCACAGTATAGTTGCTGAAGTTTTACCCTAACTGTGCACAGTATAGTTGCTCAAGTTTTACCCTAACTGTGCACAGTATAGTTGCTGAAGTTTTACCATAAGAACTGTGCACAGTATAGTTGCTGAAGTTTTACCATAATAACTGTGCACAGTATAGTTGCTGACATTTTACCACAACTGTGGACAGTGTAGTTGCGAAAGTTCATCTGTAGCTATGGACAATGTAATTGCTGAATATTCACCCCAATTGTGAACAGTGCAGTGGCTGAATGTTCATCACAGATGTGGACAGTTCATTGCTCAAGTTTCACCCCACTGTGGACAGGACAGTCACTAAAGTGATGCTGAATTGATAACAATGATTCAGAAATGTAGGATGCTTTTTTTTTTTCTTTTTTTTTGTTGCTGTGGTTTCACCCTCTCTACCCCTCATGTTCCATTAGCCTTTTGCAGCTCATTCTGTGTCCTCTGTGCACAGCCGTGCCCAGATAGGTCATGTTGCACGCCCATAGCAGACAATCCACATAGAGCCTGTCTGTATTTTTAAGTCATGTAAAGCCAGCGCCCTGTAGAGACAAGGCTCCAGAGTTGAGTTTTACTGCTGTGGTGTTCAGTGGTGGGTTTTCTTCACCCACATGAGCAGAACACATGTCACTGAAAAGTGTTCTGAAGCGAATGAACTACTGGTTCATGTAACGAGGTCATGGATCTTTCACAGACCATAGTTTCTCTGCGAGTGAAGTCCACTATCCACAGTTCCATTTTACAGAGATCGCACACAGTTGTGATGAACTGTAGACTGATTTTTGATTGAAAGTTGAAAAATATTTTTCTCATGGGGGAGAACACATTCCACCACATACAGCATGCTGATGACTGACTGACATAGATTGAAAATCGTTGAGCCAGGACCTGTTCTGAAAGGGCTTCAGAATCGATGTTAGTCATCTCTTCGTCCTAAATATGCATACGTTTGTTCAAAATCAATTTGAGCCATTTCTTTGTTGATAATTATACTTGTTTCTTTGAAACTGATTTTAGTATTGTGTCTGAAATTACCGTTGTTTCCAAAGCATTGTAGACTTAGTTGTTAGGTTAATTATGACTCCAGAATGCAGATTTATATGGGGAGGAGGCTGAATGTGAAGTAATGAAAACAGGGCATTGAAGACCTCCAAATGTGATGCAGCTTCCATTTATTTAAAATCTCTGCCGGTGATATTAATGATTACTCTCTATTAGTATATTTTGAAACATGTGAGAATTTTTAAAGGAAAACAAAAGGAAATGGTACTGTCTGATCAGGCTCACTTGACTTTTTCCCTGGCTCAAAAGGCTGAAATAGGATTGACAAGATGTGGGGAAAGGTGCAGCAGACGCTTCAACAGACAAAGACAGTTTTTTTGTTTCTTTTTGTTTCACCGTTGCCGTTTTAAAGCCGCCTGCTTTTCCATTGGTTTTAGCCCTGGTCTGATTTGTATAGTTACAGATGTTGAGCATGCCTGGGGTCACAAGGCAGGAAAGTAAAAGGTTTGTGGAGAGAACACGTCTCTGTCTCCAAGCCTCTTACCTTGAATGACTTGTCTCTCTGTGTGGTGGTGTCCCGTGCTGTCTGTGCTGCTGTGGTCTGTGTGCTGGCTTGGTGTGGATGCAGGCTGCAAGTTCTTCAGAGGTAACAGGAAATGGTCCCTGTTGGGTCTTGAATCCTGTCCAGATTGGAAAACAGCAGCCTGGGAGGTTTCCAGTCCATCTCAAAGAATGGATATGTTCACTGAGGAAAGAAATCCAGTATTCTGTCAAATGTATGCATATTTTATGTCAAATATTTATTCAACCTTTAGGTGAGAAAAGGCCAGGTATTCACTGAAAAATGAAAGAAAGCAATGACACAAATTTGAAAGCATGATGCAAGAGATTCAGTCAAGAACATCATTTGGCTACTGGGGGGGAATGCAAGGCAAAATTTTCAAAACCAGACCTCTTCTTTGAAAAAAGCTTGTAGCCAGTAAACTATCCTGAGAGATATCCCTTGGCTTGCAGTAAATGAATACACTGGATACCATTTCTTATTGAAAGGCTACTTAAAAGACTGAAACAGTTTAAACGAAAACAGTGTACTTTCTCCATGTTTTGTTCAGGTTTAATGGAAGGCAAAAAACCGCCTGTACTGCTTGTGTTGCAGAGCCAAGTGATGCAACTCTGTGAAATGAATTACAGATCTGTAAAATTCTAATGGTGGTGTGCTGGGATTGAAACCAACCAACCAACCGACCAAAAAGCGCAGTCACCAGTGGGCCGCTAGGACAAATTCATCCTGCTCAGATTCACAGTTGGGTGGCAAATGTCGACCAGAGGGTTTGGTTTATCCACCCTGTGCTTTCTGTTTGGTTCCAGTAGTCACTGTTTGCCTGCTGTTTGTTTCTGGACTAAATTGTCAGTTGTTACCTCAGCTACTTGCACCCTGTGGATATCTGTTGTTTCTGATGCAAAGGTTTTTGGTGTGCTCTTCTGCGCCCTGCTCATTGTGCGCTGTCCTGCTATCAAAGCCTTCATTCTCTACCCCACTCTGGAAAAAAAATTATATTTTTTTCTCCCTTCCTCTGTCTCTCTCTCTCTTGATTGTTTTCCTAACTTTCAAAATCCTGTTTGAATTTCACTATGTCGTTCTTGCGCACTGTTTTGCTATCAAAGCCTTCATTCTCTACCCCACTCTCAAAAAAAAAAAAAAATCATATTTTTCATTCTCCCCTTTTCTCTGTCTCTCTCTTTGATTGTTTTCCAAACTTTCAAAATCCTGTTTGAATTTCACTATATCATGCCTTTCTTGCGCACTGTTTTGCTATCAAAGCCTTCAGTCTCTACCCCACTCTGAAAAAAATCACATTTTATTCTCCCTCCCTCTTTCCATGCTCTCTGTTACTTGATTCTTTTCCTTACTTTCAAAATTCTGTTTTAATTTTACAGTCTCTCTATCTTGCATTCCCTTTACAGTCTGTTTTTCTGACTGTCCGTCTTGTCTCTTGGCATGTCTGTGTGGCTGTTTTGTTTAATTTTGTTTGTTTTGCTGTGGGTTTTTTTTTTTTTTTTTCTTTGTTTGTTTGTTTTAAATCTTTTTTTCCAAAAAATTGAATGTCTTTTTATCTTAGCTTTATTTCCTTTTCTTCATTCTGTTTGTTTGTATTACAGCTATTCTTTCTTTCAGAAATAAGATGTGGGATCTGCTTGTTGTTGTAGTCTGGGACTCATGCTGTATATGTAAGCTGATGATGGGGTTAGCTGAAGTCTGAAGAGAGGTAGTAGTCTGGCTGGAAAACAACAACAAAAAAAACCCACAACAGACTGTGTCAGAAGACCATGCCGTTTGTATTGTAGAGTATTGTAGCATATGACTTCAAAGTCACATTACATCGAAGACCATGCCATTTGTATTGTAGAGTATTGTAGCTTGTAACTTCAAAGTCGCATTACATCGAAGACCATGCCGTTTGTATTGTAGAGTATTGTAGCGTATGACTTCAAAGTCGCATTACATCGAAGACCATGTGTTTGTATTGTAGAGTATTGTAGCATATGACTTCAAAGTCACATTACATCGAAGACCATGTCATTTGTATTGTAGAGTATTGTAGCATATGACTTCAAAGTCACATTACATCGAAGACCATGTCATTTGTATTGTAGAGTACTGTAGCGTGTAACTTCAAAGTCACATTACATCGCACTGAAATTTAGATGATGTTGCTCTAGAAGGAAAAGCCAAAAGTACCGGGACCCTCTCCTCCCCTCCCCTTTGTTTTTTTGTTTTTTTTTTTTAATCATTTTCTCTCTCGTCATATGCTTTATTCTACCTGTCCAGGTAGATTTTTTCCACCATTTTTTTTTTTTTTTGAAATAGTTCTGAAATGTTTTGTTGTTGTTGTTCAGCTGCTCTGAGTGTACAGGAAATGGGACCTTGGTTAACTGTTGCATTTGAGGGATAGCATTCTGACCTTTATTCACAACACCTTGGACAGGGAGAGGGAAAAAAAGTCAGCATACACACACTGGAACCACATACCTGGGATTCTCTCGCCCTTCCAGTATAAAACTTAAAATCCATTAGCTACCTTTTCACCTCCACATAAGTGCCTGTAGTTTTATATCATAAGAAAACGAAATGCTCCTTGCCTGTGTTCCTGTGTTTAGCAAATCAGATGGAAAAGATAGATTGGTACCTTGAGTCTTTCTCTTCTTTTTCTCCCTCCTCAGCAGGAACTTTACAGGTTCACCAGTGGTAAAATTTCTGCGAAAATGATTGCTCTTAATCTCTCCCATTACATTCCATCTACAAAAGATGACTGTGTTTTGTGATTGATGAGAATGTCATTGTCACCACCAAACCTGTCGTGGTGTGAAGGCAAGGCTGGCTCAGCCACCAACCTGGCAGCTGCCACCACCACCACCAGCGGTGCAGGTGCAGGCCCCTCCACGGCCCCCACAGAGAAACAACACAGGGCCATGAAATCCTCCGCCCAGACCGCCAGCTCCTTGAAAAAGTCCAAACTGATCGTGTCTGGCTCCCTCTTCTCCAAGAAGGTCAAGGTCGATAAGTCGGAGGAGCAAGAGGGGCGCGTTGTCACAGCAAAAAGAAGGGGCAGAGAAGGCGGTGTGAAGGTGTGTGTTGTTTGTCTCTCTGCCTTGTGTGTTTGTGTGATCAGTGCTGGTGCATGTGACTGATGCTTGTATCATGCATGATTGGTGATGATGTTGGTACCTGTGCGCAGTCTTGCTCATTGTTTATATCTCCTCGGTAGGTGGAGGGTCACATGCACATAGTTAAAGTCTGTCTTCTTGTCTGATATCATGTTCTTTTCCACACTGCCCTCCCTCCCATTCCTCCCACCCAACCACCTTCTCTCTCTCTCTCTCTCTCTCTCTCTCTCTCTCTCTCTCACACACACACACACACACACACACACACACACACACACACACACACACACACACGCTCTGTTCTCAGTCTCTTCTGTCCGTCTCTCTCAGACAAGGGCTTCCAATTTTGTTCTGTTGTAAGGGGTCAGATTTCCCCCAGCTAGGCTATTTATAGGGTACCAGGATATGGGAAAGTTTGTCTTTTCTAATTGTAGGTTAACAGATGGTAGTTTTTCAAGTGCAAATCCAGATTTCTGTCCCTGTCTGTCTGCTGGTGTGTTCATCTACCTGCTGGCCCTCTCTCTCTCTCTCTCTCTCTCTCTCTCTCACTTTCTCTCTCTCTTTCTAAAGCACACACACACACACACGCGCACACGCACACGCACACACACACACACACACACACACACACACACACCTCTAATGCAAATGAGAAAGAGTTGAACCAATTATTACTAATGGAGACTTTAAATGAATACAGCATTTGACGGACTGGAATGTTAGGTACTAGTATAAGTTAAAAATAGAAACAAGGTGAGTGTTTTAGCAGTTTTGTGATTTACTGAATAAACTCTACAGTTGTCATTGGCTTTCTTCATGGCATGTCAGGGCCAATCTTCAACAGTTTCTGGACCCTCTGTCAGAAAAAAAGGAGATTCCTTATCCTGCTCCCTGACACAAACTTAAAACTGGCTTCGGTGCTCAAATGGTACCTCATACTTCAATGGTGCCTCATACTTCAAACAGTACCTCATACTTCAAACAGTACCTCATACTTCAAACAGTCCCACATACTTCAAACAGTCCCTCATACTCAAAAACTGTCCCTCATACTTCAATGGGTGCCTCATACTTCAAACGGTCCCTCATTAGTACTTCATAACAGTCCCTCATACTTCAAATGGTCAAACGGTCCCTCATACTTCAAACGGTCCCTCATACTTCAAACAGTCCCTCATACTTCAAACGGTCCCTCATACTTCAAACGGTCCCTCATACTTCAAACGGTCCCTCATACTTAAAACGGTCCCTCATACTTCAAACGGTCCCTCATACTTCAAACGGTCCCTCATACTTCAAACGGTACCTCATACTTCAAACTTCAAACGGTACCTCTCATACTTCAAACGGTACCTCATACTTCAAAACTTCAAACGGTCCCTCATACTTCAAACGGTGCCTCATACTTCAAACGGTGCCTCATGCTTCAAACGGTGCCTCATGCTTCAAACGGTCCCTCATACTTCAAACTGTCCCTCATACTTCAAACGGTACCTCATGCTTCAAACAGTACCTCATACTTCAAACGGTACCTCATACTTCAAACATTGCCTGTTCTTGTTCTCAAGGAAAGGTCAGTGATGTTTGAAAAGCCATGCCATCAGAAAATGATGTCTCGGACTTCCTCTTTTTCTCTGCAGAAGAATCTGAGTCCTATGCGACATGTTTGCTTTCAGTGGCAGTGAAGAATCCAAGTCTGAGTAGAAAAACAAGTTAATATTTTTGACAGATGGTGAAACACTGTTTAGCAGAAGCCATCTCACTGGGGCACAAACTCTTGACAATGACTCAAGGGTCCAGTCATATACATTGGCAGAAGTACTTCAGCCTTGCAAAATGCAGGCTGTAGATCTGTGTTGTCTGCTGGCAAGGCATTGTGTCAGGCTAAGTCTCGAGTCAAAAGAAAAGAAATCCAAGCAACTTTCAAAACTTCAAATGTCGGTCTACATAGTTATCACCTTTCACACAAACTTTGATGAGAAAAAGGGAAGAGCATATGTACAAATGAGAGTGAAAGTCATGCTGCCCAAATGATTTCAGGTATTTTTTGAGTCACAAAGTGTGAGATATGTTCTTGTCTGTATGTGAATTAGGATCCCTGTAGGCACATGTACATACATGCACACATATGCAAGCACACATGCACGCACTTGCACACACGCATATACATACGCATACACACACACACACACACACACACACACACACACACACACACACACACACACACACATAAAACTCATACATGCATGCACTCACTCATATACACACACACCACTGGGAATGTTGAGGAGTTTTAGCTGCTATGAAATGAAATTTGTCATATCTTCCAGGATTTTATGCACAGTAACATATCTTGTGTTGTTTAATATATTTTTTTATGACATTCTTTCCTCCCATCTTTTTCCATGATTATCACAGTGGGTTGACAGAAGGTATAACACAGCTGCCAATCTTTACGACAGAAGTTTCATAATTTGTGTCATGATTTAAACCTTGACTTCAAGATTATTTTGTCAAAGACATGTCTTATGGGGGAAAAAAAAAAAAAAAAGACATGAAGATTTCTCAGTCTGAGAGAATAACAAATGTCGCATAAGTTGCTTAGGTATGGACCTCTGACAGTAAGGTGATCTATGCTCAGATGTTTCACTTTCTTAACTGATCGCACCACTTTTCTTTTAAGTGGTGATAATAATTCATGAAAACTTCTTTGCCCTGTCTTGTTTTGTTTACCTTTTTGTACTCCCAATTCTTATAAAACAGGCAATGCTCTACAATGGGAACAAAGAAATGCTGTTTGTGTGTGTCTGTCTTGTGTTCCACTTGCTCCAGACAAAACTTCTGGGGCAATCTTTCTGAAAATTTGTAGATATGTTCGTTATGGGTCACAGATGATGCCTGATGTTTTATTTTAGCAGAATAGTCGTTACTAACGGCTATAGATGATAATAAAAAAAAAAAAATCAAGTCTGATAAGGGAAATAACCAGCGCACTGTCGACTTTTTTCTTCCACTAACTGGAAGTTGTCTCCCCTGTCTGTCACTGTATGGGGAGTATGTTGATACACTGCATCTTGTTTCGATTTTTCTCTACTTCAACTCAGCAGCCAGAAATGAGTGGCTCAGACTTCCTTCTTCACTGTCACCAGATGAAAATGAAGCAGAAGGAGAAAGACAAAGAGCCAAAAGAGAAGGTGGCACGGACAGAAGAAGAAGCACCAAAGAAGGTGGAAGAAGTGACAGCCACAGTGGAGGGAAACATGGGAATGAAGACCAGTGAAGCAGAAGAAGTGAAACCAGAAGTGACAACAATGGAAATAAATGCCGAAGTGAAGCCAGAAGCAGGAACATCAGGCGTGGAGGGTTCAGAGGCCAGTTGTCAGACATACGTGGCTGCTGCAGCCGTCCCCAAGAAGATTGGTAATGCAGCTGGTTCTGTTGTTGTGCGTCTGTTTTGCTGTGTGTGAGTGTGTTTGTATGTATCTAGGCTGTGCATTGGGGGCTTACTTGTAAACAACATGAGTGTATGTGATAGGCCAAGATAGGTTGTCCATGTTGATTGGTTTTTCATCAGCATAAATCATTTTTCGTCAGTAAAACTAGAACCCTGACAGAGGGTTGCTGTGGTGATACCAGTTTTACGTTCATATGGGATTGGATGATTTCACTCACTCAGATATGATTTGACTTTGGCTAATGATAATGGTATGGTCTGGTGTGCCTTTTTTTTTTTTCATGCCCCATGGAGCATTCAAAATCGCTGCAGCCATAGCTGTTGAACAGTTTAGTTTCTGCATATGAGAAGTGGTGCTCTCTCAGGGCATATAGGAACTCATGGTTATTTTGTGCCCTGCAGTTGCTGCAGACGAAGCCAGACCTTGGCACTTATTTGCAATATTCACAACCGTTCATTTGTGTGAACTTCAGCTTGATGCCGGCCAGGTGGCAGCCTGAAACCCATTTCGGTAGATGGCAATGCTGCAAGGAACATAAACGGTATTTAAAGTGACCCATTAAAACTTGAATAGAAGAGTTTGAATTGATGACATTAAGAAACCTGATGTGTTTCAGCTTTAAGGTATGTTTTATTTGCTTCCTGCACTCTCTCCCTTTTGTAAACCTGTTTTTTCAGCAGGGTGTTGTCAGACAGATCAGAAATAGGTTGTTTGACAGATAGATTGGAAATAGGTTGGTTGCCTTTGTTTGTTGACTTCTTTATCCCTTATTTTCCCCTAATGCTTATTTTTCTTCCCTCCTTCTCTGTCTCATCAACTCTGTGTCTGTGTCTGTCTTGCAGCAAGGAAGAGGCCCCGATCAAACACTTTCCCAGGGGAACGGCGAAAACGGCGTAAATCTTCCAAAGGACCCAAGAGAGGGGTGGTTGGTCGTGTCTTGAAGAAAGCCAGGTCCACAGAAGTGGAGAAACCCCTGGAGTCTCCAGGTGAGTTTAGCTGTTCTCTGTCTCCTTCATGATGAACCCAGGGTCAGGGTGGCTCCTCTCACAGAGTAACCACAATTACAGGCAGCGGTTGTGCTTGTGTCAGTCTGATATACATCAGTATATCAATTTATTTTTGGGAGGAGGGATGGTGGGGAGGGGGGGGGGGGGAAGAAACAGACCGACAAAAATCTACCCGGGCAGGCCTGAAAATTCCTGAACCCAAACAGGGAGATGAACAGCTGGGTTGATAAAATTTGGCCCCACTGCTGTGTGTGCCTTACGTAAGATCTTATGTCCCTGTCAATGACATCATGTATCATCGTGTTGACTGTCATTGGGAAGAAGCTATCGCAATGCGTAAAATCGACAAAAAGCATGTGTTGCTCAGTATCTGGCCAAAAGGTTTTACATCCAAAGTCTTGCATGGGTATGTTTTAGGGTGTTTTTTTTTTTAAATCACCTGATGAAAATAACATAACTAAATGTTTGGCTGACACACTGGTGTAAAATGAAACTAATTTGCTGAATGTGTTGAGTGCAGGGAGACTTAATCCTGTGACAGTTATTTCTTTGCTAGAGAAGCTGTCAGGATTTTTACAGAAGAACTTTTTTCTCTTTTTAGCACAGTTTAATACTTTTCTGATGAAAATGTTGTCAGAATTTCTGTTAACTCTTTCATTCCTGCCACCGCTAGAGCGGTTTGACAAATCTTCTCCTTTCATGCCTGAAAACCTCCTCAGCAGTTCAGAGAAATATACTCCTTTCCATCCGGCAACCCGCTGCAGCGGTTCATGCCTTGAAATCTGCACCCACCTGTCACATGGTTGGCGAGTCATAGCGGCCATCGCCTTGAAACGGGGACTCGCGGGATGTTTAGTATACTGGCGATAAATTGGATGATGAAAATCTTCCACTTAGCTACAATCGGCCATGATTTGACTGGACAGGTGGGGATTTCACTGAACCATGCATGGCGCCCTGGTCCTGTGCACATACTCAAAACGTCGATGAAGGCAGTGGATTATTTTCAGCTGTTCTGTTCTGATAAAGTCCTTTCAAAGCTAGTCAGTTTTGCAAACGACAATGCCAGCACTAAAGGGCAGACTTCTCCAGAAAAAAAAAAAGAGCAGAGGGGGTGTTGGAAAAGATCACACCTGTGTGGTATACAATGTGAGTCAGCACACCCTGGTGTGAAATACAGTGACAATCTGTTCAAGAAAAGCAAGACAACAATGATGTGCGAAAAGTGCAATGAATATCTGTGTTGTAATAATCAAAAAGATTGTTTTTAAGCTGTACCACACCCGTGTTTCCTTTGTGTGACACCTGGTTTCACATGTGCGACACTTTGACACTGTGACACTAGCAGTGCATCATTTTCTATGACTGACATGTTGTGTGTTGTTTGTTGACATAAACTCAAAGTGTGACTTTTGGACAAATACTGTGCAAAGACCACTGATTCGGTAAGACCATAGTGGCGAAGGAGTACTGTGGGAACATTTTTATCATTGCTGTGCATTTTTCCTTGGACATGGTGACACTGTGACAAAGACACTTGTGAAGCATTCTTTGAAGTGGATTTACTGGAGGACATCAGGACTGTGAGTTACATACATGGTTTTTGCTGCTCGCATGTTTTTGAGCGCTGTATAACATTTTGTTTCTTTAAGTTTGAATTAATTAGTAGTTGTCACCAGTCTTGACACCTGTGTGTCACCAAATACGCGACAAAGGGTCGGAAAACTGGATCAAAATGTGCCGGCACCATTTCTGTACACAACGGTGTATGACATGCTATAGTCCCGGTAGAAACACCAGTCACACAAAATAATCAGAAGTACACACACCCTATTCTTTGTTTACTTTTTTCCTGGAAACCCAGGAATGAAGGGTGCTGCTTGTAACTAAGAAACATAGGAACAAGGGGAAGTAATGCCCAGCAGATAACAAGGGGATGAAAGAGTTAAAGAAGTCTGTGACAGTTTTGTCATCGGATGGATGTGGGGCGCCCTCTAGTAGGGATGCTCGCCCACACTGACTCCATGTTTGATTCTTGTTGTCCATTGGGTGTTCAGTGATGGGGACCTGATCATGTTGGAGCAGACCAGGCACTAGTGAGCATCACCAAAGTGACCTGGCTGCTGTACAGTGTAGTCTCTGTGGTCAGTCACTTCATGAAGACTTGATGTTGATTGCTCCCTTTAGAGCACTGGTGCTTGGACTGCGGCAGCTCAAACCTGGGTGGCTGTGTGAGGGGGAGCTGGAATGAGTTGCTTGCGAGTGTGACCTCTAGGGGCCATGGAGGGTGAGAGAGAACACAGTCAGTATCTGTGTTTATTAAATCTATTACTATTATTAGCATCACTTGTATAACACCTATCCTCAGCCACAGACCAAGCTGTAAGTGCGTGACGATCCACACTCTACACAATGGGCTGCCCACCAGGGTAGAGCCCGGTGAAAAGCTGTCTGCTGGTGCTTCATTCAGTCATTTCCCTCGCCATTCAGTCTGTATCATTTCGCTCAACCTTCTTCCTGGATTTCTTTCAATTTTTCACACTGGGTGCATGCTGTATGTTACGTGTCATCCATACCTATGGCCAGACGGGCTTTCTCCTCCGAAAGTGGATGATGGGATTTTGCATGTGTGCAAGATGTTATGCATGCAATCACACAAGGAACCTCAATGTATAGTCTCATTTGAAACATTTGTTGGGAAATGGAGTCAGAGCCACTGTTAACTCCAAAGGAAAATATCCATCTGTACCAAAATAGCCTGGCAAAGATCTGCAACCCCAAGATCACCGGAATTACAAGTCAGGTGCTGCACCCACTGTGCTATTCCGCCCATCATGTTTGTAAGCTAAGCAGTGAGGATACTTAGTATTTACTCCTGCACAAGCAATACCAGGCTCATAAGCTTACACACTGAAATGAGTAGGGTGGGAAGACTGAATGCATGGCCAGTTTTTGATCCCTTGGTCATGAAGCCCCACTGTTCAGTGAATGACTGAACTCTACAGGAGAACGGTGGATTGTTGTGCTAAGGGACTTACTACAGCTGAAGACATTTACGGGGGAGAATGGTGGATTGTTGTGCTAAGGGACTTACTACAGCTGGACATTTACGGGAGAATGGTGGATTGTTATGCTAAGGGACTTACTAAAGGCATTTACGGGAGAATGGTGGATTGTTATGCTAAGGGACTTACACAGCTGAAGGCATGTAACACATAGTTGAACGTCAGCACACACAATAAAAAACTTCAAGCGATGGTCAGATATCAAACAGAGGGGTGGTGGGACGGGGGTTGGGGGGACACAGGCTGAATGGGGAGGATAAAAAATGTGCATGTTCACGATGACGTGTTTGTTAATTTTGTTTGTCAGCTTCTACCTCAGTGTATAGAACTAGCGGATTTATTTTTGTTATTATTCGTCCTTATTTAATGTATGATTTAGTTTTTGACTCTCTCTCTCTCTCTCTCTCTCTCTCTCTCTCTCTCTGCTATATGCGTGCATAGTGTGAGTACAGTGAAAGTGTGAGCGCACAGATGAAAGCGTGTGTGTGCACACATGTGTGTGTGTGTGTGTGTGTGTGTGTTTGTGTGTGTGTGCGTGCGTGCGTAGCTCTTTAGTGTGTGTGCATGTAGGAGTGGTGGTTTGTTTGGTGCGACTATGGATGCGGGTATATGTTTTTTGATATTATTAACATTTTTATTTTACTATTATGAGTGCTTTTTGATATTGTCGAATATTTTATGATCACTGCAAGACAGTTTTCCTTTTGCAAGAGGACATTAAATTGAATTGAACTGAATTGAAACATGTCATGTGACGGAATCGTTCCCTTTTCAGGCTTGCCCCCGGCAGGCCCCCTGGTGCCGCCCCCTGTGCCGCCGGTGAGCCACGTGCCTTCCAAGGCCTTCCTGGTGGAGGAGGACCACAACTCCTTCAAGTGCCAGGACTGCGGCAAGGGCTTCCGCAAACAGCAGCTGCTGGCCGACCACATCAAGCACTACCACAAGCCCGAGGGGCTCCACCTGACCCCCTGCCCGTCCAGGAAGAGGAAGAAGACCCTCAGTACCTGTGAGTGCCTTGGGATGTTCTTCTCCATCCTGTGCACAGGGGTGAAGGACTGTGGAGCAGGGTGCGGTTTGGGGTCTTGTGTGTATCTGGGTGCAGGAAAACAGGAAAGCATGTAGGAGCTTCCTCTTCCAAATTTTCACGATGATTTGTAGGATCATAAAATGAAAAGGAAGGTTGTGTGTAAGGTCAGTGTACAGAAGGAAGGTTGTTGGGTTAGTGTATGAAAGATAAGGTCATAGCGTTTGAGTATAAAAGGAAGCTTGTTTGTTGGGTTAGTGTATGAAAAGTAAGGTTATAGTGTTTGCGTATAAAAGGAAGGGTGGTTGTAGAGTTAATGTATAAAAAGAAGGTTGTTTGTAGGGTTAGAGTATAAAGGTAAGTTTGTAGGATTTGCCTTCTTGATGAAGGTTGTTTGTAGGGTTAGTGTATAAAAGGAAGCTTGGGTGTAGGGTTAGTGTAAAAGGGTTAGTGTATAGGGTTAGTGTAAATAGGAAGGTTGGTATAGGGTATAAAAGGAAGGTTGGTTGTAGTGTAATGAAAAGAAGGTTGGTTGTAGGGTTAGTGTATAATAGGAAGTTTGTTGTTAGTATAGGGAAGGTCGGTTGTGGTTAGTGTAAAGGAAGGTTGATTGTAGGGTTAGTGTATAAAAGGAAGGTTTTAGGGTTTGTATGGGAAGGTGTTTGTATAGTGTAGAAAAAGAATGTTGTTTGTAGGGTTAGTGTATAAAAGAAAGGTTGGTTTTAGGGTTAGTTTATAAAAGGAAGGTTATAAGTAGGTTTAGTGTACAAAAGGTAAGTTTGTAGGATTTACCTACTAGAAGAAGGTTGTTTGTAGGTGAGTGTATAGAAGGAAAGTTGTTTGTAGGATTAGTGTGTAAAAGGTAAGTTTGTAGGATTTGCCTACTAGATGAAGGTTGATTGTAGGGTTAGTGAATAAAAGGAAGGTTGGTTGTAGCATTATTGTATAAAAGGAAGGTTTGGTTGTGGTTGTATAAAAGGGGTTATTGTAGGGTTAGTGTATAAAAGGAAGGTTGGTTGTAGGGTTAGTGTATAAAAGGAAGGTTGGTTGTTGGGTTAAGTGTATAAAAGGAAGGATGGTTGTTGGGTTAAGTGTATATAAGGAAGGTTGGTTGTAGGGTTAGTGTATAAAGGAAGGCTGGTTGCAGGCTTAGTGTATAAAAGGAAGGTTGATTGTAGGGGTAGTGTATAAAAGGAAGGTTGGTTGTTTGGTTATGTGTTTAAAAGGAAGGTTATAGGGTCAGTGTAGAAAAGGAAGGTGGTATTTTGGGTCAGTGTATGAAAGGGAATATGTTCTGAAGTTTGCTACTTTCAGAGATTACATTCGCTGTTGTGTATAAACAGTCAGAGGGTGCAGTGTCTGTCTGAGGAGTGGAGGCTAAGGTCACATCTCTCTCTGTCTGTCTGTCTGTCTGTCTGTCTGTCTGTCTGTCTGTCTGTCTCTCTCTCTCTTGTGTATTAGATAAATTGTGCATTGCACTATGTTGGTGCCAGTTTTGAAAAATGGGTGGCTAACATTGAAAAGAATATTCTGTGATTCCTCCTTTCCCAGCTCTCTCTCTCTCTCTCTCTCTCTCTCTCTCTCTCTCTTATCTCTCTCTCTCTCTTTCTCTCTCTGTCTCTCTCTCTCTCTCTCTCTCAAATACTATCAGTTATGTTTGTGAAGAAGAGCTTTTGAAGATTGTGGGTTAGGTCAGTAGTTTAAACTCAGAGTATATTTAAAAAAAAAAAAAAAAAAAAAAAAAAACGTCATTTCTGTTCATGAGGAGTAAATCAAGGGTGAAGTATTTACATGCACATTGGAAACGGTCTTGAACCCAGACTGACCTGTGATGTGGGCAGTACGATCGATTCCAGGTTCCACCGATTCCGACATGTCTGTGTCATCCAAGAGCAACTCCACCAAGCGTCGGCGTCACATTTCTGAGATCTCTGTTGGCAGTCCTGATGTGGCCATGAAGATGTCTTTTGATGGTAAAATTCAGCCTTCCTTTCTGGCATGAAGATGATGTTCCGTTGTAAAAGCCAGTCATTTGTTCTTGTCTTACGATGGCTTTTTTGATGGTGAAGTTAGATGTCCAAAATATTTTTCATGTGTAGTCAGTCGCATTGCCTTGTTGGTCCTTAAATTGTAAACTTAAGACGTAATTTGCCTCGTGATTTTGTTTTGATGGTCAGTGTTTACCACATCTTAAATGTCCAAAATGCCGTTTATTGATTCAGTTGGCCTTATATTTTTGTTTGAACATGTCTTGTTGTAAAGTTAGCTCTATATCTTTGTCTGTTTTTGTTAGACATATAGATCAGTGTCTGAATTGAAAAATGTCTTTTAATTGAAAAAAATCGTCCACTTTTGTTCAGAAAATATCTGTTAGTGACATAAGTTAACCATACTTTCTCATTTGAAAATGTTATTGATGATAAAAGGCCTGTTCTGGTAAATCAGCTGAGTTTTGCTGGAAGCTGGTGTCTACCATTTTCTCCGCCATTTGAGATGATTGTGTTGGACACAGTCAGTAAACGATAGATATGTTTGTTTACAGATACTTGATAAAACTCAGCCATGTTTTATTGTAGCATGAACAACAGGCGTATTTTCTCAAAAAAAAAGTCCTTGTAGGTTTGGTAGCAACAGTTTGCCATGCCTTATTGTTTAAAGACATCTTTTGAGGTCAAAGTTAGCCATACTATTTTTTAAAAAGTATTTATGAAGTTAAAGTTAACCACATTTTGCTATTTGAAATGTCTTTCAATGGTGAAAAATTAGCCATACTTTCTTGTCTTGAAAATTCCTTCTTGTGTGAAAATGTCTTCATGGTAAAAGTTTCCCACACTGTCTTGTCTGAAGTTGTATTGAAAAGAAGTCCAGCCAGTTCATAATGCCTGAAAATCATAATGGCTTTTTATGACAAAAGTTGGCTGTACTTCTGGTTTGAAAGTTTTCATCTGATGATAAAAGGTAAGCTTTTTTTTATGAAAAATTCAGATATAGTGTCTTAGAAAATGCCCTTTGATGACGAGAGTAAGTGATACTCTGTTTTTGAACGTGTCTGAAGTCTGTGATATATTTTCCCATGAAGCTGTCTTTTGACCATCACAGTCAGCGGTACTCGCTCCTTTCAAGAGTTCCTTGTAGTGTAATAGATAAGTGAGTGCTGCTTTGATGTTAAAGATGGGTTTTATGGGGAAGATAAGTGAGTGCTTTAATGTTAAAGATGGGTTTTATGGGGAAGATAAGTGGTGCTGCTTTAATGTTAAAGATGGGTTTTATGGGGAAGTTGTGGATAGATTCTTCTTTGAAGATTTGGATTTTATGGTGTAATTGGCATAGCCCTTTTGTTTGAAGATACTGTTGATGATACATTTTTTTTTTTTTAAAAAAAATATCTTATAATGATAAAATTCACTCATACTTTTTTGTTGGAAATGTGTTCTTTTTGATAGAAAAGTGTTTCATACTTTTTACTCTGAAGACATTTTTTTTTTCACAGTGACAATCAAGCCTACTAATTTGTTGCTGATGTTTTGATGCAAAATGTTTTTTTTTCTGATATAATTTCCACTTTTCCGCTACATCTCATTAAATAATCACAAATGTTTAATTTTAAGTTGTTCTTTAATAATAAAACGCAGCTGTGTTTTTGTCCTTGATTTCTATTTTTGTTTTTTTGAATGTCTGAATTAGCCATGTTCTTCTTGTGACTTTTTACAGCCTAAAATCAGCATTGTACTTATGTTTGATATGAACAAATCTGCCCCATTATTGTAAAATACAACCCCAGGTTTCCTTATTAGCATCAGTGATACTTGGAAGAAAACTGACATTCTTCTGTGCACACTGTCAGTCTGATAACGGGGAACTGAGAGCTTTTAAAGCTGACCAGTTCAATGGATGTCGTCACCATGGGCACTGTTACAGAGGATGGCGGCGGCAGTGGCAGTGCCTTCCTGGAAGGGGTGGTGGAGAGCCCGGTGGTGGAGGTGGAGGAGGAGGGGGGCTCTGACGAAGTGGTGCACTGCGTGTGTGGACTGCAGGAGGAGACGGGCACCATGATACAGGTCAGGGGGGGGGGGGGGGGGGGGGGGGGATGAAGGGGGGGTGGGGAGGAGGTCTGTGATGAAGTGGTGCTTTGTACAGACCTGTTTACCCATATGATATTACTATATTTTGTACACAATCTTTTGCCAAAAAAATATGACGACTACAACGAATTGCAAAAGACAAACAGAACAAAAAAAGTTTAAAAAGAGATTCTCTGGTGTCAAAGTTCTTGAGCTGTATTAGCTCTTATGGAGGGTAATCGTGGTGGAGGCTTTGACAAAAGTGACAGCTCTTGCTAACTTCATGTGAAATCACATTAGGGAGTGTTTGTTTCTTCGACAACTTGCCCTGAAACATCAGAAAACAAAGCAAAACAGGAAGGCAGCAAGAGAGCATGAGTTTGTACCAAAGTATGCTGATGGATCAAGTTTGAAAGCAATTTATATCGGAAAGGACCTGTTTTTACCTTAGTTAATGGAAGGTCAGGTGGATTACTACCAGGAAGAAATCTGCAGTGAAATGGCTGGTAAACCCCCCCCCCCCCCCACCCCAAACAAAACAAATAAGAATAGAAAATAAAAAAAAAACAACAAAAAATCCTTCTGCTTTATAGATTATAGAAATGTTGAATTTCGTACATACTCTTTAGGGAAAATATTCTCATTTCTGTTGAAGAGTACCTGGATAGCAGTTTTAGGGTAAAACAGGTCTGAGCATGAGTGAACTGCTGGTGGAAACAGGCACCATAACCATGACAGTAGAGGAGTGGAGGTGTGGGGGGAAGGTGGGGGAGGAAGGTCTGCCATGAATGGTGCACTGTGTGTGTGCACGGCAGGAGGAGACAGACATAATGACACAGGTCAGTGGGGGACAGTTCAGGAGGGGCAGGGAGGAGAGATACTAGGAAGTGGTTACACTATGCATGTGTGTGTACAAGTGTGTGTGTGTGTGTGTGTGTGTGTGCGCGCGTACACATGCGTGTGTGCACATCCTTCCACATGGTCTATATTGGTGTGTGTGTGTGTGTGTGTGTGTGTGTGTGTGTGCAGTGTGATTGCTGTCAGTGCTGGCAACACACGCAGTGCTGTGGTTTCACCGATGACCTGGCCTCCGAGACCTTCCTCAGCACCTACATCTGTTCAGTCTGTAAAAACCCACCAGGTGTGTACTTCAGGTGTTTCATTTTTGTAACTGAAAAAAAAAAACCCCACTGAGATGAGTACTACATGCAGCCACTTTGCTAAAAAAAAAAAAAAAAAAAAAAAAATGCCCTCCATGCAAATGTTACACAAGCTGCTCTTAAGGTGTGAAAACATCTTCCAAATGTGTACAGTGCATGTTTGTTTTCAGGTGAGTTCATCCTGTAGATGAAAAAACTACAGGTTGATTTTAAAAGATGGAAACATCCTCTAAAGGAGTACTACATGTGTTCATGTTTAGGTAGAAACATCTTCCAGATGAGTACTGTGTGCGTTCATTTTGAAGTGACTGCATCCTGCAGGTGGAGGGTTACATGTGTTCATGTGTTAGCTGAACACATCCTCCAGATGAGTATAGTGTGTGGTCTTTCTTTAGACAAAGTCACCCTTCGATGGTCTTGGTCCAGTGACCCAGTGTGGTTTATCTACACTTGAACCATAAAAGGAAAAAAGCTACGACATTGAATCATGTACTACCACCACATGGTGTAAAGCTGCACTAATGTCGCCTCAGTTTGGAAACTGAGTTGTGTACTTTGCTGGGTGCATTGTGTAGCTTCCTTACTGAAAAAAGAAAATTGTAAGAAGTAGTTGTTACATGAGGGTTCATGATGTAGTGTAGTGTGTGTCTGTCAGGTGTTTGTGACAGTGACAGGTGCCTTGTTACATGAGGGTTCATGATGTTGTGTGTGTCAGGTGTTTGTGACAGTGACAGGTACCTAGTTACATGAGGGTTCATGATGCAGTGTTGTGTGTGTCAGATGTTTGTGACAGTGACAGGTACCTTATTACATGAAGGTTCATGATGCAGTGTTGTGTGTGTCAGGTGTTTGTGACAGTGACAGGTACCTTGCTACATGAGGGTTCATGATGTTGTGTGTGTCAGGTGTTTGTGACAGTGACAGGTACCTTGTTACATGAGGGTTCATGATGTAGTGTTGTGTGTCAGGTGTTCGCGACAGTGACAGGTACCTGTACGACATGGACTGGTTTAGGAAGGGCCAGCTGGCTCGGTTCAGCTTCGGCGGGGAGTCGAGGGGGAGGCAGGAGGAGCGGGAGAAGGAGATGCTGGCCACACATGACCTGGTGGCCCAGCTGCTGGCCATCAACAAGGTCATGCATGGGCTGAGGGAGGAGATTGCCGTCACCAGGTCTCTGGGTGTGGGTGTGGGTGTGATTATGTGTGGGTGTGTGTACATGCGTGTGTGTGTGTCACAGCTTTATTTTTCCATCCCATTCAAAACATTTAGTGAAAGGGCCGAACAAACAAGGCTTGCACATTTCTTATCCAACATTTTTGTTGTTGTAGTCCAAGCAGAGGCATGTATCAAACTTGTGTACTAGTAAACTAGGGAAAATTAACTTCCCAGAAAGTGATGACGTCATTTTCGCACAAATTGTGTGTGTGTTGTCGTTGTTTGAATATCGCCTGACCACTTGTGTACAAGCTTTCATGCCATATCTACATTATCTACAGGAAAATAAACCTAGTCGATGTTTGGTATCTAAAGAATTGTCGGGAATTCGCCTATTCAGTCATCTCAAGAGCACAGATAAATTACGTTTTTCACAACAACGACAAATTATCAACTAACAGCCCCACTTGTAATGACTGCTCAGCAATGCCGAACACATTGTTGCCAGACCAGCTTTACACAGATGACATTCAGTTTGCCGAGCGCAGCACTGTTAACTGGCTTGTGGGGAGCAGCCTGCAGAAAACACCCCTTTCCCTGATCTGCATTCACGGCTTGGCCTCTGCAGCTGCGGGCCTCTCAAAACTAAGTGGCTTGCTATGAACAGCCGTGGTGTGTGTGTGTGTGTGTGTACATGAGTGTGTGTATGTGTGTGTGTGTGTGTGTGTATGGGTGTGTACATGAGTGTGTGTGTGTGTGTGTGTGTGTGTGTGTGTGTGTGTGTGTGTACATGAGTGTGTGTGTCTGTGTGTGTGTGTGTGTGTGGGTGTGTGTACATGAGTGTGTGTGTGTGTGTGTGTGTGTGTGTATGTGTGTGTGTGTGTGTGTGAGAATCTCTGTGTGAGTGTGTGTGTGTGTGTACATGTGTGTACGTGTGTGATTCTGTGTGTGTGTGTGCGCGCATGCACATCTGTTAGTGGGAAGGGGTGTGTGCTGTGAGCAGACGAGAAGAGGGATGGAGGGACAACAGAAAATGTCCCAGTGTATTTGTTTGAGCGTGAATGCATGTGCATGAGTGTGTGCATGAACATTGTCTGTAGAGGGGGAATGATGTTGAAGAAAGGGGATGAGAGGTTTCTTTTTTTTTTTTCAGGCTACTTTCTACTTGTTCACATGTTCTCATTCATCAGTGTAATCTTTATACTGATGGAGTCCAGTTATTCTGATCTCTTATTTTCAAGTTCTGTCCAGTTCTTGCCTAAAATTTCCCTTGATTTTGATGATTTAGTTTTTGATTTGACAGTCTGACTGGAGATCCACTTGACAACAAATAGTTGCAGTTAGTCACTGTCTGGGTGCAAGTTTCGTTACTTCCTCAGAAGCAGAATAATGGAGGAAACACAGGAAACTGAGGAAAGGAGCATGTAGCTGTGACAAAGGAATGGCTGCTGTCAGCATTAGCTGCGTGTGGCAAGTACCAGCAGATTCTTAACCCTCTGTCTACCGCATGACTTTGTGCTACATGACTGTCAGAATACCATGCCAAGTTAGGTAACTCCGCAACACATACACACTCACCATAAAGAAACCTCAATGAAAAAAAAATAATTTGTTTTTTACTCATCTGTTCTATAACATTAATGAAAAAAATTTCAGACATCACACTATCCAAAACAGCTATTTTTTCTTATATGTGGTGAACTGGTACACACACACACACACACTGTGATGATGATGCACCACTTGTCCGTCTCCCCTTTGCATTCTGATAAACAAAGCATTTTTTAATTCATGCCAGAGTTTATCTTATCCTTTCCTGCTTGCTTTTGTGCAGCAAATAAATTTGTTTCTTGCTCAGAGTCTGCCAAAATTCCTCTGAAATCAAAAGCTAAAGGTGACGCTCCCACAGGCAAATCGTGGGACACACCCACTGACAGACCCGATTTCCTGGCTGTCAAAACAAGTGAAAGTTTTGGGGGGCTTCATTTCTTGTAGCCTACCACTCCATCCAACAGTTAAAGAATCTCTAGCAACTTCTTTTTTTTTTGGGGGGGGGGGGGGGGGGCCTAGCCCAGCAGCAGCAATGGGCAATTCGACATCATCATTCTCATTGCCTGAATCATTATCAATTTCGGCCTCGAAATCAGTCAACAGTCAATCTTTATTTATGACTAGATCAAGATTGACGTCTGAATCGCCTTGCTTCAAAACCTCTTAAAGAATGTAGCTCTCAAATACACTCGCTTCCTCATTATCGCATCAGAAAATGGATTCTACAAGTTGCATAGTTACTTTATCCGCCATTTTCCCAGAAAATCTTCAAAAAAAAAAAGCCGAACTTTGAAAATTCACAGCAGCAAAAGTACTCCACCAAAATCTGCCAACAAAAAACAAAATGGCATCCAGAAATGGTCCTACTGGAAGGACTCTTCTGTCACGATTGCATTTCTGGATATGCGATAGTGAAAGTCAATGACAAAGTATTCAGCAGTTGATCTCGGTTGATCCTGTGTTCAGAAAGAGGAAATCTTGTGGTCGATGCGGTAGGCAGTGCGTTAAGGAAGATTAGAAGGTGGAGAAAAGAGCTGAACACAGGAATAAGAGATTTGGGTAAAAAGGAAGAAATGTGTAATCCTGGCATTTGTGAGAACCTGTGCTTCTGCTGTGTCTGTTACAACTTTTTTCACCTTGCTATCACTCCCATGTCAAAGGTTTACTAACCTCAGACACGAGACTTTTCAGGTTTTCGCCTGAACTTGGGCTTTGTAAATGTCTCCAAGGCCATTTTGAGAGATCTGCGTGAATCTGCTGAGATGATTTTAGGGGGGTGATCTGCAAAATGAAGCCCACCAGGTTTCAAGTTCACAATCCAGTCTATTGTTTTATCACAGTTCAGTTTGTCAGGACTTAAGCCAGCACCTCCAAACTTGTGTGGTGAAAAAGTGAAAAGTCTGTATGTTCTAGATATTTTGAAGACTGATAAACTAGAATCGGCTAGAAGCATTGATAAGATTGCAGGCATCAGGAATTATTGAAACGCAGGATGGCATGAGGTTACCATCAACCTCACGATAGTTTTTGCAAAATGGGGGGAAGGGGGAGCCTCAGCTTCTGGGGGCTTCCTCCCTGACCCCTTGAGCTAGAGGTCAGAGGCCAACTCCTGGACCCTCTGAAAATTGTCAGGATTTTTTCCATTGGCTCAGGTCTTATGTTGGAACTTAAAGCACAGCTTTCTTTGGAGTGGTTGAAACTTACTACTCAGTATTGTATTTCCTTTCAGCTCACTCCAGATGATCTGACATGTAACAGGATGGCCACTGTCCCAGCTGAGTAACAAAATGACTTGGATTAGTGAGTGTGGTCCGAATTCTTTCACAAATCTAATTCTTTTCTGCTAGGACAAAGTACACATGGATATCATGCTTTTGTCGCTTCCTTTAGAATGTTGAATGGTTGTTGTCTCTGTGATGGAAATGTATGGATGGTCATTCTTACATTCGCATTCCTTTTTGTTATTTCTTTTGCTTTTTTCTTATATGTGCTTTCTTCAAAGCAACCCAAAACACAGGATGGAGGTGACTGACTCAGAAATGGGTTTTTTTAAATTTGAAAATGAGACAGGAAGCATATGCATGGGATGTGGCAGTGCTCCAGTGTTCACATCGGCTTCACAAACCAAGTACCTGCTGTTATGTGATGTTGCTAGGAACTGGAGGTACTCTGGCACATAAGCTGGTGTAAAAGATGAAGTTGATGGCTGATCAGTTTTGTAGGTGACTCGCAGAGTAGTCATTTAAGAAGACAAAAGAATCAAGGTTTGCAGAAGAGAAAATGAAGAAAGCCAGGATTGACCAAGACATTTGATGTCAGGAACCAGGCAGACAAATCAAGACTGAATACAAAGGGCTCTTTTTAATGACATTATTTGTCAAAAATTCACTTTTCTGTTCGTTCGATATTGTATGTTGAACAAGTGATATTTTGTGTTCCATTTTGAGTGTGTGCTTTGGCAGACAGTGTGTGACTCTTTACCCTTGTTGACTGGTTCTACGTGTTGTGTGTGAGTAGAGAAAAGGAACACTTGGAGCTCCGCCTGTGGCACCCTGACCCCCCAAAAGAGACGCGTTCTGTGGGTGTGTCCACTGCAGACAGTCACAAACTGGAACCACCCCCAGCACTGAGCTCAGAGGCACAGGCCTTCATGGAAACAGCTCCTCACTCGGTGGTGTCTGCCACTGCTGCAAGGGAAGGAACTTCTGGCAAAGGCAGAGCTGGCCATGTTGCTGAGGAAGCGACCTTCAGAGGTCAGTCGCAGTTCTTCATGACAGGGGTGGAGACTTCATCCTCAGCCTGCGGCTCCACAGAGCCAGTCACTGACACACTGCTGTCCCAGAACGAGTCTTCATCAAGCGTCAAGGAGCGTGTGGCTGATAGAGATGTGTGCAGAAGCCAGTGACGGGTAGCACAGAGGTGGAGAGCAGGACTGCAGAATGTTCAGAGGGAGGTGTTAAAAGAGAAGAACATGAAATGTCCGAAACACTGCCCCAGGTCTCTGGGGAGGTCAGTCAGGTGGGTCAGGTAAAGACAGGTGCTGATGGGGGAGTTCACACAGGACACACAGAGGACAGCAGTGTGACACCTCACCCAGACAGTGCTTCACAACGTGCAGGGAAAGAAAGTGGAGCGGAGAGGTCAGAAAGAGAGGAGGTGGGAGGAGAGCACCCAGAAGGATGCCACAAGGACAGATCCTGTGCTAGCAAGTTCTCAAACAGATGGCCTCACTGACAGTGTGGAGACTGGCACCGCTCATACAGACATTGCCACTGCCAGCGGACAGAAGAAGACGGCTGCAGAGAATGATGTCAAGGAGAAAGAGAGTGCAGTAGAGAGGGTGAACCTGAAGGGAACTGAGGAGGCGGTTGAGAGTGGTGTGAAGACTGAACTCTTGGACACTTCTGAAGAACAGGTGAATCACTTGGGTCACTCTGGATGCCATCTCTTTGTCTGCCTGTCCGTTTCTGCTGTGATTGCATGTGGGTAGAACAAGAGCAAAATCTGTTTGATAAAACCTCACAGATCAGATTACACACACGCACCCCCCCACACACACACACACACAGTCCCTCTCTATCTTATTCACTCACACATGCACATGCACACATATATAGGAGTGCATGCGCGTGTGTGTGGGTATGCAGAACTTTATAATCATTTCTGAAAACAAAATCATTTCCTGGAATGCTCCTCTGTTGAGTTCACGCAGGAAGCCACATGCCTCAACACACCTGTTGCTGGCATAGCCAGTGATTGCTGAAATACCTCTGACTCAATATCACTTAGCCATGCACCCTCTGACCCTGTCGTAATGCAGCCTTTCTAACAGCTCTTTGTATCGGTCATTTTCTTCTACCCTCCTCAGTTTTGCCATGGACACCCTACTTTCACTGCACAGATGCTTCCAGTTCCAATCCCAGCACTGTTGCTGTGAGTAACAAAGTCATCAGTGCGCTGCTGTCGGGTTAAACCCCACCCCCATACCACATGCTTTTGTTTATTCTTGCTGTATGGATCTTGCTGGTCTGAGTCTTCAGTTTTGTTTTTTCTTCCGTAACTCACTATTTGAGGAACCTCCTCTGTAGTAAATGTATGGCAGGTCCAACAGACTGAAGTGCTTGGTTGTGCTATCATTTCCAGGTGAGGAGAAGGGGAAGAGTGAAGGGGGGGGGGGGGGGGGGGGGGGGGGGCAGGGCATAGAAATGCATAGAAACGAAGTGTTCTCACAGGAATCTTTGGGCACTGACGTTAGATGATGATTTGTTTGCATGTTTTTTGTCTGGAGACAAGAGAGATTGCTTGGACGCTGGAGTACTGTCTCAAAGTACCTCACAATTTGGCAATATCGGCAGCCTGCCTTTCACTGGCTTTTATGCAAAGAGCAAATATGACACCCTAAGAATTAATCTCACCTGCTGTGGGCATTGATGTCACCTAGACTAGTGTGAAATGCTTCATGTGAGTGAATCTATCGCAAGCTCTGAAATGAATCCTGTTCATTTCTTGGAAAACTTTCAAAAAGTGTTAACAAAATACCTTCACAAGTTCCCTTTGTTCTTTGATTTGTGCAGAGCAAATGACCAGACTTTCAGTACTTCTCTTGTAATTATAAATATAATGATTCCACCTGAGGCCACATATTCTTTTAGTTTACTGACACTTAGGATGGTTGTAGAGCTGGCCTGTTAGTGTTACTTAGGATGGTTGTTGAGCTGGCCTGAGACTTAGTGATGGTTGTTGAGCTGGCCTGAGACTTAGGATGGTTGTTGAGCTGGGACTTAGGGTTGTTGAGCTGGCCTGAGACTTAAGATGGTTGTTGAGCTGGCCTGAGACTTAGGATGGTTGTTGAGCTGGCCTGAGACTTGGGATGGTTGTTGTGCTAGCTGACTCCAGAGATTCTTTCAGTATGGATTATATCCCTGCCTTAAGGTAATTCTGTGCATGTGCACAATTTTCTGCTGTCACTCTCTCTGAATCAGTTTTTTTTTGTCTTTATATTTTTGTTTCATATCTTTTTTTTACCGGGATCTAAACAGAAACACACAGAAAAATGTTTGCCAGGTAGCCTTTTGAAAAGTAGAGTCTGTAGATTTAGTTTGTTGTCACAGTGTTATCTTGGTTATTTAATTCATGCGGAAGGAAAAATAACTCAGAATTCTAAACTCTTTTAATAAAATGTGATGATTCCATGTTACTTTTAGTTCCTGACAGCCCAGAATCTTTACTTAACTGAGCTGGCCGACTCCTGGATGCAGACATTTAGTGCTTCTTCACTGTAGATTGTGTCGCTGCCTTAAGGACATTCTGTGCTTGTGCACAGTCTGCTGCTGTCACTCTCTCAGAACCAGATCTTTTTGATCTTTTTAATTTTTGTTGGATATCTGTCTGAGCTAGAATCCGAATGAAATTTTTTTTTTCTGCCTTTGTGACCTATCAAAAAGTCGAAAGTCTATATACTTAGTTTCCTGTGACAACCTGTTCTGTAATCTTGCAGCAAGCCAGAGAACCACTGGAGCAGAGGCAAGGTGTTTCTTCTGCCTTGATGTCTGATGTGGCCATTTTGTTCATTTTTTCTGGCATTCAGGCGTTTCTTAATGATTTTGTAACCTTTTTTTCTTTTTTTTTTTTCATTTTTTAAAAGACCAAGTACTGTAAGCTAAGCAAAATGGCCGACAGCTCAACTTGGGCAAGTTTTATCCAGCTTGAAATGCTAGTTTTTTTTATTACTATGTTGCACATTTTTGTGTGTACTTTTTTTTTAATATTTGGTGACGGCCCTGAAACTGAGAAAAAGCCCTGTGTATTATTAGGCTTGGCTGTATCATGTGATGAACATGAGACTGAACTGGCTGAGAAGACTCCCAAGATGAAGACGGTACTGGTATGGTTGGTGATCCTGAGGTGAACAGACTGTTGGAGAAGACCAGCTGTTCTGTTCATCACACCATTCATGTGTTATGTGCTGTGTCGTCCTGTCCCAGGAGGAGCCAGTGTCAACGGTGTACCACGACCCCTTCGCCGACTGCAAGCTGTCAATTCTGCACTACGTGCGAGGTATATCCATGACGACCTGTCCCACCAGCTGGACGAGCTGGAGCTGCAGATCACTGGTGAGTTCTGAGGTGTTTAGGGGCGGGCACAGGCCACAGACTGGCACAGTGTAGTTAAGCCTTGACCACTGTGGGTGGTGGGGTCAGGCAGTCCGTCAGTGTGAAAGGCACTGCCTGCAACACTCTGAGGAGCTTGTAGAAGACTAGAGAGCCACTTGCATTGAAAGTCAGTGTGGAAATTGGGAGAAGTGTGGTACAAGGGGAAGACAAAAATGCTTGGGGGGGGGGGGTAGGGGGGGGGGGGGGGGGGCTTTTTTATAGTATTACACACAGGATGCAGCCATGCACAGCAGTTTTAGACATTTTGTTCTTGCTTTGGGCAAGTTGTTGTCGCTGATATTTACTTTCAGCGGTTGGTTTCTTTTTTTGTGTGTGTGTGCGTGTATTGGCCGTCTCATCATCTGTGCTGTATGGTATGCTCTGTAGTACAACTCCTATGCTGCTCACTCCAGCTTCCCATACACAGCCACGTACAGGATTATCCCCAAGTGATGGCAGTTCTTTGGGAACAGTCAGTACCAGGCATTATAAGATAGACTCAGCTTTGTTGCCGTGTCATTTGGTTGGTGATCAGTTCTACCTGCTCTGATCCAGTGTATGCAGGGCACCACTGACAAAATCAGCCATCTGAGACAGTAACTGAGGGACACCATCACTGACAAAGTCAGCCATCTGAGACAGTAACTGGGGGACACCATCACTGACAAAGTCAGCCATCTGAGACAGTAACTGGGGGACACCATCACTGACAAAGTCAGCCATCTCAGACAGTAACTGGGGGACACCATCACTGACAAAGTCAGCCATCTCAGACAGTAACTGGGGGGACACCATCACTGACAAAGTCAGCCATCTCAGACAGTAACTGGGGGACACCATCACTGACAAAGTCAGCCATCTCAGACAGTAACTGGGGGACACCATCACTGACAAAGTCAGCCATCTGAGACAGTAACTGGGGGACACCGTCACTGACAAAGTCAGCCATCTCAGACAGTAACTGGGGGACACCGTCACTGACAAAGTCAGCCATCTGAGACAGTAACTGGGGGACACCATCACTGACAAAGTCAGCCATCTGAGACAGTAACGGGGGGACACCATCACTGACAAAATCAGCCATCTGAGACAGTAATGGGGGGACACCATCACTGACAAAGTCAGCCATCTGAGACAGTAACTGGGGGACACCGTCACTGACAAAGTCAGCCATCTCAGACAGTAACTGGGGGACACCATCACTGACAAAGTCAGCCATCTCAGACAGTAACTGGGGGGACACCGTCACTGACAAAGTCAGCCATCTCAGACAGTAACTGGGGGACACCATCACTGACAAAGTCAGCCATCTCAGACAGTAATGGGGGGACACCATCACTGACAAAGTCAGCCATCTCTCAGACAGTAACTGGGGGGACACCATCACTGACAAAGTCAGCCATCTGAGACAGTAATGGGGGGGACACCGTCACTGACAAAGTCAGCCATCTGAGACAGTAATGGGGGGACACCGTCACTGACAAAGTCAGCCATCTGAGACAGTAATGGGGGGACACCATCACTGACAAAGTCAGCCATCTCAGACAGTAACTGGGGGGACACCATCACTGACAAAGTCAGCCATCTCAGACAGTAATGGGGGGGACACCATCACTGACAAAGTCAGCCATCTCAGACAGTAACTGGGGGACACCATCACTGACAAAGTCAGCCATCTGAGACAGTAATGGGGGGACACCGTCACTGACAAAGTCAGCCATCTGAGACAGTAATGGGGGGACACCGTCACTGACAAAGTCAGCCATCTGAGACAGTAATGGGGGGACACCATCACTGACAAAGTCAGCCATCTGAGACAGTACTGGGGGACACCATCACTAACAAAGTCTGCCATCTCAGACAGTAACTGGGGGACACCATCACTGACAAAGTCAGCATCTCTGAGACAGTAACTGGGGGACACCATCACTGACAAAGTCAGCCATCTGAGACAGTAACTGGGGGACACAATCACTGACAAAGTCAGCCATCTAAGACAGTAACTGGGGGACACCATCACTGACAAAGTCAGCCATCTCAGACAGTAACTGGGGGACACCATCACTGACAAAGTCAGCCATCTCAGACAGTAACTGGGGGACACCGTCACTGACAAAGTCAGCCATCTGAGACAGTACTGGGGGGACACCATCACTGACAAAGTCAGCCATCTCAGACAGTAACTGGGGGGACACCATCACTGACAAAGTCAGCCATCTCAGACAGTAACTGGGGGACACCATCACTGACAAAGTCAGCCATCTCAGACAGTAACTGGGGGACACCGTCACTGACAAAGTCAGCCATCTCAGACAGTAACTGGGGGACACCATCACTGACAAAGTCAGCCATCTCAGACAGTAACTGGGGGACACCGTCACTGACAAAGTCAGCCATCTGAGACAGTAATGGGGGGACACCGTCACTGACAAAGTCAGCCATCTCAGACAGTAACTGGGGGACACCATCACTGACAAAGTCAGCCATCTCAGACAGTAATGGGGGGACACCATCACTGACAAAGTCAGCCATCTGAGACAGTAACTGGGGGACACCATCACTGACAAAGTCAGCCATCTCAGACAGTAATGGGGGGACACCATCACTGATCCAGTGTACGCAGGGCACCACTTACAGAGTCAGCCATCTCAGACAGTAAATGGGGGGGATGCCATCACTGATCCAGTGTACGCAGGGCACCACTTACAGAGTCAGCCATCTCAGACAGTAATGGGGAGACGCCATCACTGATCCAGTGTACGCAGGGCACCACTTACAGAGTCAGCCATCTCAGACAGTAATGGGGGGGATGCCATCACTGATCCAGTGTACGCAGGGCACCACCTACAGAGTCAGCCATCTCAGACAGTAATGGGGGGACGCCATCACTGATCCAGTGTACGCAGGGCACCACTTACAGAGTCAGCCATCTCAGACAGTAATGGGGGGACGCCATCACTGATCCAGTGTACGCAGGGCACCACCTACAGAGTCAGCCATCTCAGACAGTAATGGGGGGACGCCATCACTGATCCAGTGTACGCAGGGCACCACCTACAGAGTCAGCCATCTCAGACAGTAATGGGGGGACACCATCACTGACAAAGTCAGCCATCTAAGACAGTAATGGGGGGGGACACCATCACTGACAAAGTCAGCCATCACAGACAGTAATTGGGGGGACACCATCACTGACAAAGTCAGCCATCTAAGACAGTAATTGGGGGGACACCATCACTGACAAAGTCAGCTATCTAAGACAGTAAGTGGGGGACGCCATCACTGCCGTCCAGTGACTGTCGCATAACCATAATTGTTGGCACGTGTGTGTCCTGATTTATCCCCAAAACATGCGCAGTAACTGATACACTCAGTCTTTGACAGTTTTCTGTGTTCACTTAGCTCAAGACCAAGAAGTCCTACCCTGTGAGCAGAGGGGATGGTTTGTTCACTGGTGTGCCCTTCCCCAGGGCTTACAGCTTACAGCGCATCTCTTGATCGCATGATTTTCCGGTCAGAGGACATGTGGGGTATTTCAGTGGAGATAACATCTTATCAGGTCACATCCTGCTAGGAACATCGCCACTTGGTCCAGGACTGCTTATTCAACCAGGCAAGCTGACTTGCATTGCAACTAACCCACATATCTGGGGGCATCTCCCTATCTGTCCACCTGGGGACCTGCCTGCTAGGGAGTTGTCACCCCCTGCTCCAGAAGTGTCACCATGAACTTACCAACCCATTGACTTTGACATGATTTCACTACCCCATAGACATTGACAAGAAATCCAAATTGATGTCACAAAAAAAAAAAGAAAGAAAGAAAAAAAAAGCAGGGCATGAAGGAGTGTATGATTTTATACATTTTCTGTGCAATCAAAGCAGATGAGGATGATGCTATGGTGCCAGACTCCATAACAGGTGCTTTAAGACGTCTGGACAACAAGGCCTGAAAAATATGTACACAGTAGTTTGCTCGAGTGAGGAAATTTGAGTAGTACTCAGAGATGCCCCGTGATGAAGTGGATGAAAGTGGACTGTGTCCCTTGTTTTCCCCATTTCAGCCCATAGCACGTGCAACCCAGGGGAAGAGCTGGCTGTGGCTGAAAATGCTCTCTGCGTGCCTCTGACAGGACACATACCAGTAGTCTCCCTTCATGTCTGTATTCCTGTACTTGACCCAGCTTTTCTTTCCGTCCACCATCTGCCATTTTTTTTTTTTTGGTCTGCTTCATCTTCATTTTCTACAGACTTGACATGAACACCAGCATGTAAATCAGATGATAGTGAGTATTCTTCCCTGCTCCTTTGTAACCTCAATTGTATTTCAGACTCTAATGCATAAGACTGAATGGTACCCACACATACCTGTCAAAAGTTTAGAAGGGGAGAGAGGAAAAATCCAGAGTAGTTTATGACGTGGTACTGTGGATGTTATTGATAGAACCCAGACTAGTGGTACCCCACGCCCCTGCCAAAAGTTTAGGGGGGGGAGAGAGGAAAATCCAGAGTAGTTCATGATGTGCTACTGTGGATGTTATTGATAGAACCCGGACTAGGTGTACCCCACACCCTGCCAAAAGTTTAGGGGGGGAGAGAGGAAAATCTAGTTAGAACAGTTTATGATGTGGTACTGTGGATGTTATTGACAGAACCCCAGACTAGGTGGTACCCCACGCCCCTGCCAAAAGTTTAGAGGGGGAGAGGGGAAAATCCAGTTAGAGCAGTTTATGATGTGCTACTGTGGATGTTATTGATAGAACCCAGACTAGTGGTACCCCACGCCCCTGCCAAAAGTTTAGAGGGGGAGAGAGGAAAATCCAGTTAGAACAGTTTATGATGTGGTATTGTGGATGTCATTGATAGGACTCCAAAGTTAGTGATGTATTACAGTGGCTGTTTTTGATAGAACTCAAAGTTTTCTGATCCTGCCATAGAAAGCTTTCATATGCTGTTTTGGTTGTCTTTGTGAGCAAAAATGAGCGTTTTGCTTTGTGTTTAAGGAGAACCTGTGGAAATTAGTTGGGGACCTTGCAGTTGATATCAAGAACATTGGTCATCTCCGGAGGGAGAGCTCACTCACGCCGGCTCCGCGACTAAGCAGTTATTGTCATCAGTAGGAGGCTTAGTAGGTGGTGTCCTGGGTATGTTAGATCAGAACAGGTGCCACTGAACACCACCGAAGTGACTCGGCAGCAGTGCAGTGTCTCCTCTGGTGGATTGCCTCATGGCGACTTGACATTGACCGCTCCATGTGGATTGCCGGTGCCGGGGCTGCGGCGGGGCCGACCGGGCTGTGGCTGTGGACGGGGTGTCGGAATGAGCGGCGTGGGTGCACTGCCTCTGAAGTGGCGCAGAGGTTGGGACAGCAAAAAAAAAAAAAAAAAAGAAAAGAACATGGGTCATGGTGATGAGTTGTGCACATTCAGTTAGCCATGTATTTCAGCCAGCAGACCACATGTGTTTTTTGTTACAACTGACATTTCTGTCACCGTTGTTTGGCTTTTCTGGCAGCTGTGGAACGCAAGGAGTTTGGGTCGGACGCTGCTGGCTGCTATAGCAACATTCCTGCCCTCAAGCACTCCTTGTACCGACTGGCACGAGACTTGAGCAAGGTCAAAGGCATTGCCACCTACAGATGATTTATAGGAAGGACCAGCCGATGATAACAGGGGAATGTTTGATGGATGATTGCTCTTTCTGTGACTGACATGACTCTAGTTCTGTTCCTTACTGATATGACTGTAGTTCTGTTCCTGTGTCTGATATGACTCTAGTTCTGTTCCTGTGACTGATATGACTCTAGTTCTGTTCCTTACTGATATGACTCTAGTTCTGTTCCTGTGACTGACATGACTCTAGTTCTGTTCCTGTGACTGATATGACTGAGATTCTGTTCCTGTTCCTGTGACTGACATGACTCTAGTTCTGTTCCTTACTGATATGACTCTAGTTCTGTTCCTGTACTGATATGACTCTAGTCTGTTCCTTGACTGTGAGTTCTGTTCCTTATGATGACTCTAGTTCTGTTCCTGTGACTGACATGACTCTAGTTCTGTTCCTGTGACTGATATGACTCTAGTTCTGTTCCTGTGACTGATATGACTCTAGTTCTGTTCCTGTGACTGATATGACTCTAGTTCTGTTCCTGTGACTGACATGACTCTAGTTCTGTTCCTGTGACTGACATGACTCTAGTTCTGTTCCTGTGACTGACATGACTCTAGTTCTGTTCCTGTACTGATATGACTCTAGTTCTGTTCCTGTGACTGATATGACTCTAGTTCTGTTCCTTGACTGATATGACTCTAGTTCTGTTCCTGTGACTGACTGACTCTAGTTGACTCTATGACTCTAGTTCTGTTCCTGGTACTGATATGACTCTAGTTCTGTTCCTACTGACTGACTGTTCCTGGTACTGATATGACTCTAGTTCTGTTCCTGGTACTGATATGACTCTAGTTCTGTTCCTGTGACTGATATGACTCTAGTTCTGTTCCTGTGACTGACATGGCTCTAGTTCTGTTCCTGTGACTGACATGGCTCTAGTTCTGTTCCTGTTACTGACGTGACTCTAGTTCTGTTCTGTGACTGACGTGACTCTAGTTCTGTTCCTGTGACTGACGTGACTCTAGTTCTGTTCCTGTGACTGACGTGACTCTAGTTCTGTTCCTGTGACTGATATGACTCTAGTTCTGTTCCTGTGACTGATATGACTCTAGTTCTGTTCCTTACTGATATGACTCTAGTTCTGTTCCTGTGACTGACATGACTCTAGTTCTGTTCCTGTGACAGATATGACTCTAGTTCTGTTCCTGGTACTGATATGACTCTAGTTCTGTTCCTTACAGATATGACTCTAGTTCTGTTCCTGTGACTGACATGACTCTAATTCTGTTCCTGTGACTGACATGACTCTAGTTCTGTTCCTGTGACTGACATGACTCTAGTTCTGTTCCTTACTGATATGACTGTAGTTCTGTTCCTGTGTCTGATATGACTCTAGTTCTGTTCCTGTGTCTGATATGACTCTAGTTCTGTTCCTGTGACTGATATGACTCTAGTTCTGTTCCTGTGACTGATATGACTCTAGTTCTGTTCCTGTGACTGATATGACTCTAGT
This sequence comes from Conus betulinus, assembly GCA_016801955.1. Classification (NCBI taxonomy): domain Eukaryota; kingdom Metazoa; phylum Mollusca; class Gastropoda; order Neogastropoda; family Conidae; genus Conus; species Conus betulinus. The sequence continues at coordinate 57,918 of JADBJO010005435.1, forward strand.
TCTGTTCCTGTGACTGATATGACTCTAGTTCTGTTCCTGTGACTGACATGACTCTAGTTCTGTTCCTGTGACTGACATGACTCTAGTTCTGTTCCTGTGACTGACATGACTCTAGTTCTGTTCCTGTGACTGACATGACTCTAGTTCTGTTCCTGTGACTGACATGACTCTAGTTCTGTTCCTGTGACTGATATGACTCTAGTTCTGTTCCTGTGACTGACATGACTCTTGTTCTGTTCCTGTGACTGACATGACTCTTGTTCTGTTCCTGTGACTGACATGACTCTAGTTCTGTTCCTGTGACTGACATGACTCTAGTTCTGTTCCTTACTGATATGACTCTAGTTCTGTTCCTGGTACTGATATGACTCTAGTTCTGTTCCTGTGACTGACATGACTCTAGTTCTGTTCCTGTGACTGACATGGCTCTAGTTCTGTTCCTGTGACTGACATGGCTCTAGTTCTGTTCCTGTTACTGACGTGACTCTAGTTCTGTTCTGTACTGACGTGACTCTAGTTCTGTTCCTGTGACTGACGTGACTCTAGTTCTGTTCCTGTGACTGACACGACTCTAGTTCTGTTCCTGTTTCTGATACGACTCTAGTTCTGTTCCTGTGACTGACGTGACTCTAGTTCTGTTCCTGTGACTGACGTGACTCTAGTTCTGTTCCTGTAACTGACGTGACTCTAGTTCTGTTCCTTACTGACATGACTCTAGTTCTGTTCCTGTTACTGATATGACTTTAGTTCTGTTCCTGTGACTGACATGACTCTAGTTCTGTTCCTGTGACTGATATGACTCTAGTTCTGTTCCTGTGACTGACATGACTCTAGTTCTGTTCCTGTTACTGATATGACTCTAGTTCTGTTCTTGTACTGATATGACTCTTAGTTGCTGTTCTTACACTGTGAATTGACACATGTTCAGTGATTGCTGTTCTTACACTTGTGAATATTGACAGGGAGCAACAGCGATTGCTGTTCTTACACTTGTGAATATTGACAGGGAGCAACAGCGATTGCTGTTCTTACACTTGTGAATATTGACAGGGAGCAACAGCGATTGCTGTTCTTACACTTGTGAATATTGACAGGGAGAGCAACAGCCATTGCTGTTCTTACACTTGTGAATATTGACAGGGAGCAACAGCCATTGCTGTTCTTACACTTGTGAATATTGACGGGGAGATACAGCCATTGCTGTTCTTACACTTGTGAATATTGACAGGGAGCAACAGCCATTGCTGTTCTTACTCTTGTGAATATTGACAGGGAGAAACAGCGATTGCTGTTCTTACACTTGTGAATATTGACAGGGAGAAACAGCGATTGCTGTTCTTACACTTTGTGATATTGACAGGGAGCAACAACCATTGCTGTTCTTACACTTGTGAATATTGACAGGGAGCAACAGCCATTGCTGTTCTTACACTTGTGAATATTGACGGGGAGCAACAGCCATTGCTGTTCTTACACTTGTGAATATTGACGGGGAGATACAGCCATTGCTGTTCTTACACTTGTGAATATTGACGGGGAGAAACAGCCATTGCTGTTCTTACACTTGTGAGTATTGACAAGGAGAAACAGCGATTGCTGTTCTTACACTTGTGAATATTGACAGGGAGAAAAAGCGATTGCTGTTCTTACACTTGTGAGTATTGACAGGGAGAAACAGCCATTGCTATGGCATCCATGGAGGCTGAATCATGAAAACATCAATGCATGCTGACTATGAGTAGAGTTTTTCCCTCTAATATTAATCAGATGTAAGAAGGGTTGAATGTTAAATAGTTTATGGAAATCCATCTACTCGATACAGTTGCAGTTTGTCATCATTTAAAACCAAACCTGTTTAGTTTGTGAGATCAGTGAAGCGTTTTTCTTTCTGTCTTTTTCATTTTAGGCTTTTGATCTTATGAATCTTAAATAAATGTCGGCGAACCGCCCAGAAACGTGGACAAACGAGTCACAAGACAACACACAACGCGTTTCGACCTCTTAGGTCTTCCTCAGGTGAAACAAAGACAGACAAAATAACGAAAATGCACTTAGCTTTGATCGCTTCAGATTGCTTCTGAGTTCAGCGCAAGGAAGGCGTTGAATGAACTTGCGCTGAACTCAGAAGCAATCTGAAGCGATCAAAGCTAAGTGCATTTTCGTTATTTTGTCCGTCTTTGTTTCACCTGAGGAAGACCTAAGAGGTCGAAACGTGTTGTGTGTTGTCTTGTGACTCGTTTGTCCACGTTTCTCTGGGCAGTTCGCTGACATTTATTTAAGATTTGTTTAGATTTCCGCCTGCAGTCGTTTCACTTTGCAACTAGATCTATTTTGATCTTATGTTCATATACTGCAGCTATGCAAAACTTTTTTTTACCTGTTTGCTGCACATTTTATGGCTTGTAACAGGGAGCGATTCCATGTTTTGGAACACAAAATAACAAAGTGTATAGTCACTGCCTGCTATGTTGATGTCTCTCAAAAGGTCACAGCGTTTGAATGCACTAAGGTGAAAAGATGAATGAACAAACGAGTCAAGCTGCAAAGTAACACAGATTTAAAATAGGAAATAATTAGAAATGTGAAACAGACAAGTTAATTTTTAGTAAACGTCTTCTTCAAACGTTAGAGACAACAGACCTAAAAAAGTATAATGCGATACTGTCCTGATAGCAGTTGGCACAAAAGGTGGGGTGGGGTGGGGTGGGGATGGGGGTTACATAAAACAGTATTCCCCTTATGGCAATCAGCACAAACAACTGACTAAAAAAAGCATAAAACAGTTCTGCTCAGAGAGCAGTTAGCACAAACAACAGATAGCAGTCCTGCTGACTGCTGTCAGGTGAGAACAATTTTATGCATTGTGTAGTCTGTTGGATATTGCTTTGTGCGGTTTTTGTTGGTCATTTGTAACCTGATGCTGGCCCAGTGGCTGCTATCAGGGGAATATTGTTTCATGCATTTTTCGGTCCGTTTTGTAACAGTCTGAAGATGACTTGTTTGTCAAAAATTTACTTGTCCGTTTGATTTGTACATTGAAACAGCTTTACTTGAAAAAAAGAAAAAGAAACTTTCCACTTTGTGTTTAGTGTTGTTTTTAAGTTATGTTGCAGTTTGTTTCATGTTCTTTTCATTTGAAACACTGTTTGTTTGGTTCACCAGCAGGTCGACCTGTTTAGGTAGTCATCTCTCAGCAGTCTAGTTGTTAAGAGACAGAGAGAGTATGTGAGTCTATATACATCAAGGCATGGTGGTTTTTGATTCAGCAATTTGAACAGATTCAGACTGTAGAACTGTTAGAAGCTAATACCACTGACCCTCTGGATTCTGGATTCTCCTGTCATGTCTGACGGATGAGTAGGCAGGCAGGTCATGTGATGATGTGGATCCTCATGTTGAAAGTACGACCAATCCTGAGGCACAAAGTGGTCCACAGACACTGCATGGAATGGAGTCCTGCAAGGATGGGCCGCGCTTTCTCCAATTCCTCTTTTCCTGGATGGCTGCTGCTCTGTTGTGCTCAAATGTCTTTGTGCCCCGGGTACACTGTTGCTTCCACTGTGTTCTGTCAAGGGCGACGTCTTCCCAGGAAGCAGTGTCTTCACTGTGTTGCAGCTTCTGAGGTTGGCTTTCAAGGTGTCTTTGTATCTCTTGAGAGGCCTTCCTTGGTCACATTGTCCATAGAGCAGCATCTTTGGAATTCTGCTGTCCTTCATACATACAATATGTCCTGTCCATCGGAGCTGGCTTTTGACGAGTATGCACTCAATGCTGGGTAAGCCCGTACTTCTTCAGGACCTGTAGGTTGGACACTCTGTCTTGCCATTTGATGCTGCAGATCTTGTGCAAGCATCATTGATGGAACTGTTTGAGTTGTTGGATGTGTGGGCAGTACAATACACGCTGACCCTACTCATTCTGCTGCAGCTTCCTTCCATGCAAGTGTGGATAGGGAACAACTGTGTGATGCTCTGCAGTCAGGGTCTTCTCTAGAATGCTGTGGATGGATCCATGTTGCCAGGATGGTGTTCAGTCTCCGTCCTGGCCAGGGCTTTACACACACACACACACACACACACACACACACACGCACACACACACACACACCATGGTCTCACCAAGGAATTTTTGAAAGTTAGGGAGAAAAAAAGAAAAGAGTCTTGTGCTGCAGTGTGTGTGTGTGTGTGTGTGTGTGTGTGTGTGTGTGTGTGAATAACTGTTATGACTTTTTGTGTGTGTGTTTTTGTCTTAGGTGAACTTTGCTTTTTTTTTTTTTTTTCCTTTTTTTTAATGATTTTTTGCCTAATCACCTGCAAGAGTTGGCAACAAAAAAAAAAAGACGACTTGGATGGATATGTCAGATGTCTTTGTTTGTATTTGATGTTGTTGTCAGTGATTTTTGACCAAAGGATTGACACGGGCGTTTTTGTGTGTATGACATTGATTAAATGTATGACAAACAGTTTGTAATGAGACAGCCTGTAAAGTGTTTCTAGGCCAATGCACTGCCTACAAGCCATTGTCTGATTCAGTAGAGACTACCCTGTGCCTCCTTTTTCACAGTATCTGAACTCAAATTGTCATTGTCCAAGGTTTGAGACTTCATCTGCATTGTTCATTGTCATCAGACTTGTTGCTGTAGTACAGAAGGCAAGGATGATCAATAAGAAAGCTTTTTGGAATGGGATCATTTAGTGGTGTTTTTGTTGTGGTTACTGTGTCACACCTGCCTGTCTGTACCTCATTGTCTCTATAGTTTTCTCAGCTTTTGCAATGGCTTACACCAGGCTGCGAGCGTACACAGTCAAGCATGCGTTCAACACAACATGTACACACATGCATGCAGACATACACCAGCACACCAATGACACACACACACACACACACACACACACACACACACATGTATTTTTTACATACGCACACACATGCACACACAAGGTGTAAAAGCAGCAGCAACCGCAGACAAACAGGTGATCAGACTGGCACTGTTTTTCCTGCTTTTAGTCACAGTCACCGCACAAACCACACAGTATGAATGGACGAGGGTTGATCTGACACACTTCACAACATCACTGAACTCAATGTCTTCTGGTCATATAATCTCCCGGCATCAATTCAGTTCAGTTGTTTTATTTAACGTCTTTTCATCACAAGATGATCTTAGACCTTTAAACTGCAATATACATTCCATTGTACTATCAGCACCTTCCCCCACCCCCAACCCCCAGAAAAAGAAAAAAAAAATCACTATTAACACACATATCTCAAATGTCTTTTTTCACAATAGTTTTGCAACTGGGGACTGAGCAATAACCAAAGCAATATATAAAAAAAAAAAGCAAGGGTTATTTACCACACTATCAACATTGTCAGAATTATTTATAAAAATATTCTTCTCCTTATAAGCTGGGGTTAGTATAGGGCATTCAAATAAAAGATGACGAATTGAGATATTCTTCTGACATATATACACGCTGTACCTCGTGAATATTTTGTATTCCATGTATTTAACCGTAATTTATGAATTAATCTGGCTAGATACCTTGGACATGATGGCAGAACGAATAATTTCTCATTAAAATGTTTCTTCCGCATAGTCTTTTCCAATCGCTGGATCAATTCATGCGGAGAAAAATTAAGACTTTGTTTGAAGGGTGTTTCAAAAATTTTACAAGCTCCCTGCTTTGCCAATTTGTCTGCTAATTCATTCCCTTTTAAGCCACAATGTGAAGGAACCCAGCAAAAATCAACTGCTGCTATACCTCGGGAAAGTAAACAATGTAATAGATGCTTATTTCAAAAGGAATATCAGTTCTAATTTTAGAGTTCCAGTGTTTTAATGATTTGTAAAACTGATTTTTGCATCAACACAAAATAGCACACTATGAAATGATACTGGCATGTCATATAAGATATAATTCAGAGCTTTCATAATTGCATATAGCTCTGATGTATAAATCGAACATTCTCTGCCTAGATAGAAAGACTTTTGCACATTTTAAGGATGGTATAGTGAATCCAGCACCACTGTCAGACGTTTCCATTATTGAACCATCTGTAAATATTTTTAAATGATTTGGATAATAAGTTTTCGAGATGTTCACGAACTTCATTTACTAGAATATTTACATTGTCATCTTTCTTCAAAGTAGTATATTCATCATCAATTTTTGCGTTGAGATGCTCCCATGGGGGCATTTGAGGAACAATAGGAACCTCCGAAATTGCATCAATATCAATACTACATTCTGACATAAGCTCACAAGTGAAATTTCTAATTGGCTCTATGTATGATATATTTTTAGACCTTTGGGGTATTCCTTGTTGGAATCCATAATAATTTCCTCAGTAACAGTTTTTTTTTTACAGATAGGCCTCTTACAATGTATTTGGACACATCCAACGTTCGTTGTTCATTAAGAGGTAAAATGTTTGTCTCCTTATAGCATTTCATTGTGTTTTGTGTGCACTGGACACCCAAAGCTAATTTTAAAGCTTTACTATCTTTACTATCTAAGCTTTGCAGTTTCTTTAAAAGGTAGTTAGATGCAGAGAAAGTATACTTCCTGTCCATATATTAATTTTGATCAGACTAACGATGTATATAAATGTAAAAGTGCGGTACAGTCTTGACCCCATGGTTGACAACATATAATTTTGAGCAAATTTTAACTTTTCCTAGCTTTATCTATCAAATTTCCAATATGCTTTTTCCAGTTCAGCTTCGGTGTTAAAAACACTCCTAAGAACTTGACTGTTTGCTTATATTGTAGAACATTGTCGTCAAGAATAAGGTTGGGCAGAGCCTTTGGGTTTTCGCCATTATTAAAAAGCATTAAACAAGTTTTCTCACCAGATAATTCAAGACCGTTCTCTTCATGTCATGTAAGCAGACAATCTGTCCAATTCTCCTTGATACATTGTATGTACAAATTTTACTGCCCTTTCATTCGAGTGCTTCCTTAATGAAGTATTAATCCAAATGGCAATATCATCTGCATACTGCACTACATTGGTTGTTTTTGACAATGCCTTTGTGAGATCATGTATAAGGATCGTAAATAATAAAGGTGCAATAACAGAACCCTGGGGAATGCCCATATCTATTTTCCTGAATGATGAATATATTTTCCAATTCGTGTACATATATTTCTTCCTTCTAGAAAGCTTTTTTTTTATATAATCATACATATTCCAAAAATACCAATATTTTTCAGTTTATACAATAATCGAGCATACCAAACACGGTCGTATGCTTTCTTTACATCAAAGAATGTAGCTAGTGTACTTTTTGGGTGAAAATTGCTTTTTTTTTATATGAGAGTTAGTTTCACTAAATGATCAGTTGTGCAACGCCCTTTTCTGATCCAGCTTGCTGGAATGGAATAATGTCATTTTTTTCACAATAATATAATAAATGTGTTTGTACAACTTTTTCAAGAAGTTTACCAACATGGGATGTTAAAGCAATGGGTCTATAGCTATTTACAGATGTTCTCGTTTTACCTTCTTTTGGTACTGGTACTACCACTGAACTTTTCCAGATTGTAGGAATAGTGCCGTACGTCCAACATTTTTGGAACAATGAATGTAGTAATATTTTCCACGAAGAAGGCAAGTGACGAAGAAGCTCGTAAGAAATACCATCTAGGCCCACTGCTGAATCATAACATGTAATGGATTCTATCGCTTCAAGAAGTTCTGATGATTGTAATGGAGAATTTAAGTAGTGATTACTGTCTGGTATGGGACTCTTATATTGTTCTTTTTGTTCCTCTTTATGTCTATGGTACTTGATTTCTGCTGGAAGATTTACAGCTCGACTGTTTTTCTGAAAAGAAATGGGAGAAAGCTTCCGCATTATCCATTGTGCTTGGAAATTCTTTTGTTAATTTTACAGGGTAAGCTTGTGTTTTGTAACAATTTTTCATTTGTTTTACTTTTTTCCAAACTTTGAACATATCCTTCGATTCTTTTACTTCGGTCTCACAAAATTCTGCCCAGTATTTCTTCTTAGCTTGAGCAATAATTTTATTACATTTGTTCTTTTCTTGCTTCATAAAGACAAAATTTTCTTCTGTCTTATTTCGTAACCAAGCCTTGCAACTTTTTCGCTTTAACAGCTAGTCTACATTCTTCTGTCCACCAGTACATTACCCACATACTTACCAATCTTTTTAAATTTACATTTAGGGATAAAATGCTCGGCTGCTATCAGTATGACTTCACTGAAATTAGAATAAAATAAATTAACATCATCGTTCTCAATAAATGTTGTGTTATACGTTGCAAGAAAAACCTGGTAGGCATCCAGTAGGCAAGTTTATAATTAAACTTTGGAATTTTGTCTTCGATGTCTGTTATATCATTATTTATGTCATCATCAAAGATTATAGTAATGGGGAGGTGATCACTTCCCAAACAATCTTCTCCTATAGACAATTACAGTTTACTGCAATGCTAGGTGAAACTAAGGATAAATCTATCGCGCTAGGTTTGTGAGTTGAAACAATGGCATCAACCAGGTGAGAAATGCACACACATGCAGTTAGTGGGGAAATGTCCGTAACACTTGCAGACATGCAACCATTAGGCAGATAACAACAGCAGTGTGGTGACAGTCTTCCCATTGAAGTCCATACCACACACCCCCTGTCCATTGATTTCTTGAACCGAGAATGTTCATTGAAATCCAAATTCCTCTATATATGAATGTATGTCATATGTGAGAAAATGGGTAATGTGGCTAAATTATTGTTTATTTGCTGTGAATGTGTGTGACCACAAATTAATTTCTCAAATTGAGATAATAAGTTGACTTGACTTGACTTGACTTGACTTGACCTAGCAACTGTGAGTTGAACGTGGTTAGAAAAATCGCTCAATGATACGCCTTGATGGGACTTGAACCCGTGACTTCCCAGCCGATAGCCCAATAATGCTGAAGTGCCACTGCACGTTAGCAGCTTGTCCAACATCGGAATCTGACCAGTCCTAAGTCCATCAAAAAAGAGTGATAGCCCATGTGACCATGGAGATCCTCTCAGAGCTGCTGACCAATAACTTGAAACAGGGTACATACAAGTTTCAAAATCCTAAGACTTCACTTGCACAGGTTTTGAACTTAAAAGCAACAGAAGTATATTACTAACTGTGATTAACTCAGGTATAATCAAACTTACCAGTTTCCTGTGAAAAGTTGAAAAATTTCATCAGGTTGAACATCTTGGAACAAGACCTTCATAGAAACCACAGTAAAATGTTTTGTGTCTTTGGTCACATTCCAGCACTTGGTAAAAGGATATTGAATGCCAAGTGGATTGCTTACATGGTATGTCCGTGGACACCCATCATCCATTGAAAGTAAAGAATGATTGAAGTATGTGTGACCAGTATGCACTGCGCACAAAAGCCCCAACCTTCAAACATGTGTATACTGTTGAAGCTGCTTACAAGGAATCACCAGGGACATTCAAGATTGTTTTGTTATATCCAGTTATGATGAATTTCTCTCTAGTTGTTACTTTAAATCTGGCATGATGCGTTTTTCTCTCTCTCTCTCTCTCTCTCTCTCTCTCTCTCTCTCTCTCTCTGTCACCCACCCCCCCACACACACACACACACACACACATGCGCGCATGTACACACGCCCGCATACATGGGCAGTAATCAAGTTCATTTCCATACATGGGCTCTTATATCCCAAAAATTCTTTTTTTTTTTTTTGATGTTTTCAAAAAACAGTTGCAAATGAATGTAAACATAGGCCTAAAAACTGCAATTTGCGATAAATATAAAACGTGCAAACAAAATTAACTGTATTATTCTGAAGACTTTAGAAGAATAGATACTCAGAGGAAATTACACAGCTCTACGATTTGAAGGGGGGAGGGGGAAAGGGGATTTCTGCACTTTTTGTTTATTGTTTTTCTCACTGTCGGTCATTGGGGTATGCGCAGGTATGGAAATAAACACTTTAATTGTTGTTAAAACATATGCACTCTGCCGAACAGGAGAGCATTTTTTTGTGCTTGTCCTGCATGACAAGAAATCACGATCGCCAAAAGTAATTTCGTTTTTCATAAGGTCTTGAAAATGAAAATGATAACTTTTTTTACCTTTCTCCACCATTGCAGTGAAAATCACAGATGTGTTATTATGTCCTAGTATTTACAACTAAGGGTTCTTTATTATAAGCCCTACACATTAGCTTACTCATATACAGTTGATGGAGTGGCATTTTGATATCGTGAATGCTCACATTCTATGAAACAACAGGAAAGGATAATTGTCGCCACCTTGGAAAAAAAAAAAAAAAAAAAAAAACTGAAATTCTCACATTCAGCGAAACAGAAAAGTATTGTTGACACACAGGTGAAAAAAAAAAAAAAGAAAGAAAAAAAGAAATTTCCTCACATCTCACATTCTGTAAAACAACAGATAAGGATGACTACTGCCACATTGGACGGAAAGAAAAATCCCTCAAATGTCAACTCTTTTTACAGAACAGATAAGGTTGATTGTTGCCACAGCTGGGCAAAAAAAAAAAAAAAAAAAAAAAAAACCAAGAACAGAACAGTAAGAGAAAGATCTCAAAAGGATAATAATTTTGTTTATCCCCTCGCAACGCACAAGTTCACACTGTTCCATGGTTTTCAGAACATACTTGGTGCCGTATTGTAATCTTCAACACACATGATTACACAAACGCTCCCAAGCACATGTATACAGCATGCTGTCAAACTTCTCGTTTGATACTCTCCAATAGGTACCAAGAAATGAGTTCTGGCATGCTGTGATATCCTCACCTCCAAAATACTGACTTTTACACTTCTCTTTGGTAGCCAGAATGGTTGCCAGAGTCGACGGCGCAATTTTATATTCCTCCGCTAGTGTCTTCTGGTTTGTTAGATTCTTTGAACTGCTTGAATACTTTCAATTTTTCGCTTTAGTGACAACCTTTGCGATGTGCAGACGCCATGATAAAATGGCCTATAAAATCAAAGCCTGACACCCTGACCCCCCCCCCCCCCCTCCCCTTCCACTTCACCCCACCCTCATCCCTCTAGCGTTTCTCCTCTATCTACAGCTGCTGAACTTGACCCCACGTGAGTCGACTGCTCTGCTTCGACAATCACAGGCACTCGCTTTGCAGGACTGTATAGAATAATTATGATTTCATTGCTTACGAATTAAAGAGGTGACCTTTACAATACACAGATACACAGTTAAGAATATTGTGTTCTTTCAATGCGAAGCTGTGTAAAAAAAAAAAAAAAAAAAAAAAAAAAAAAAAGCCAAGATTCAGCAGTTCAGTTAGTCAACCACAACTATAAACATGAGATTTCCATTTAGAGCAACGCACAGAAAGCTCAGCATTTCATGTGGTGCGCGGACACTTCTCCATCTCCCTAAAATAGCAAGCAACAGTATGAAGCAATACACATCGCAGTGAACTAAACAACAGTTTTTGAAAAATGGTTCCTGAGCACAAAAGTAACCACTTCGTTATATCCGGCTTGAAGTCTTCGCAGGGCCGAACATATGATCCGCTGTAGGCGGCTGCTTCGTTATAACGGCGTGATCGCCCGCTGGGGACCCCGTGACCATTTTTGTTATAAGCTGCATTTCTTTATATCCAACTTCGTTGCATCTTGTTGCCGAGACCAACCTTATTGCTTCATTACATGCGGCATTCGTTATAAGCGGTTTTGACTGTATATTCTCATACACTCTCTGTTCTCTCTCTCTCTCTCTCTCTCTCTCTCTCTCTCTCTCTCTGTTTTTCTAAAGAAAAAAAATTTTTTTCAATGTATCACACACACACACACACACACACACACACACACACACACACGTGCGTGTGTGTAGCCAATCCTTCCTATCTTTCTGCAAACTTCCATATATGTGCTATCATCTGTTGCATCTTCACCATCCTCCTCCCTACGATTTTCTTTTTTTTTTTTTTTTTTTTGGGGGGGGGGGGGGGGGGGGGGGGGGGGGGGGGGGCTAATAATACGTAATGAAGAACGATAGCATTGAAGACGAATTGGCCACTTACACACGGCACACTATGCACACACTGCACACTGAAAGAGGGACGGGGAGAGTTTGTCCAAGAGGAACGGGCCCAGATGACCACCCACCTCCAACCTTCCTCTTCACTCCTCCACCATTACCATCCCTCCTCACCCCCCACCCCCACCACCACCAAATAAATGAAACTGTAAGAACTTGAAAGGATTGTTCCTACTTAAAGTAGTTTAATGATATACTTACCTGTCCAAACAAATGCCTTTTCTCCTACTACATGGTACATCACCCCCCCCCCCCCCCCCCCCCCCCCGACACACACACACACACACACACACACACACCCCCCTTCATCCCCCTAAAAAGAAAAAAAAATCATGCGGAGAGTGGGGAGCTCGTGTTACTCAACCTGCATGAGTGATCTCCCTTGAGTGACACAACCTCGTTCACTTCCTTCACTCCAACGGCGAGGAGCTAAGAAAGATCGCTCGCATCTGCGAAGGATTGAAGTGGTCTGAAATCTGATTGTCTCTAAAGTCCACTGCGCTCGAGGAAGTCCGGGAAAAGGCTGGCTTCGCCCGCATCGGCACAGGCCGCGTGTGTGAATGGGAAAAATCTGCAGCAGCACGCCCAAATGTCAGCCACTCCAGACTCGGCCATTTCTTTACGACGGGCCTAGAGGCATAGAGATGTTCCAGTCTGCTGTGGTTTGGTTCCAGACCTCACTCGGTGCCCACAGTAAGAGGCAGAGATGAAGACGGCCCAAAGGAATCAAATGTAAGGCAGCTGAGGCCAGAACGATCGTAGTCTGGCTTTGCAAGCGTCGACATTGCGGACTGGGAAAGGGCTTGACGAAAGCAGAGTGCTTTCCCGCTCTCGGCACACGCAAGGTTTAGGTCGGTCTTGAAGTGCATCCCGAGGTGAACAATGAACCTCTGGGAAGGAATCCCGAAAAGCAGAAAACCTATCCCGCCTTTTCTTTTCTTTTTTTTTTTTTTTTTTGTTTGTTTGTTTGTTTTTTTTGTTTGTTTTTGTTTTGTTTTGTTTTAATCTGCATATTAATCATAGATGGGGGAAAGCGAAAGAAGTTTGGTAACTTATCACTAAACGACTTCTACGGGCGAGACAGTATACATACATGAATCTCCCTAGCAAAATAATTGTATCATAGAAAATGGCACTTGGATGGGGGTAATTCTTTGCAACACTAATGGATGAACACGGAAAAGTGCTCTCCCTAGGTGACCTTCCGGGAAAGGGGCCGTAACTGAGGGGAAGCAGACCTGGATGGGGTTTCTGTGTGTCTGGGACTGGTACAACTGAGACAATGATCAATAGGGGAGCCAAAAGGAAATCCTTGAGGACCTTTTTTTCCCCCTCTTTTCTCTCTTTTTCTTCTTATCTCCTTCTTCTCTTCTGAACGCAATCTTCTCTTCGTTGTCTTTTTTTCCACACAAAACTCCGGGAGATCGCAGAAAGGGAATTCCCGAATGGGGAAAGGCACCAGACTAAGTCTCAAAAAAGGATAACAACTCCGTGCTCTTTCCTAAATTTCTGAAATCACCATAAATTGTTCATACGATCGAAATCGCGACCATGAAAAAAGGACGTCAAAAGACAAATTTTCAGCAGGAGAAGAAAACTCGTTAAGATATAAGGTTACGATCAAGATCATCCATGCGAGAATTCCCGAACGAGAGGACATTCGCAATATTAGCCATGTGCAGAATTTAAAACAAGGTAGCTAGTCCCCCCAAATATATATGTTTCTCTATAAACAATAACCCACCCGACTCAGGTTCAGGTTCAGGTTTAGGTTTAGGGGCGATGATTATTTCATCATAGCCTCGCGGCTTTATATGCCCCTTCTTAGTGTGCTCTTTCATTTGTCAGGTCCACAGCGAGTTTTTATTTTCGACCATCAAAGTCGAACATGATGTCAGTAATTGTTTTATGCTTATCGATAAGATTTTTAAAATTGTTAGTATTCGGTGCACGTTTGATGTTCGAAGTTTGTTCCAAATTGATGCTATCCTCTAGCTGAAGGAATGTTTCCTTAATTAGTATAAATTGCTGTATTTGTACTTTGTCACAACTGTTACGGGTTATATTGGTTAGTGCAGGTAAAAAAAAAAAAAAAAACATGCTTGATCAATGTCATCTAGATTATTGAAAATTTTTAAAGTTTGGATCAGATCTCCTCTTATCCTTCTGGCTTTGAGGGATGGCAACCTTAGGTACCTTAATCTATCTTCATATGAATAATCACAAATCTTAATCTGTCTTCATATGAATAATCACAAATCTTTATCTTCATATGAATAATCACAAATGTCCGGTATTAGCTTAGTTGCTCTTCTCTGCACCTTTTCTATTTCTATTGATTGCCTTTTTAATCTTGGATACCATATCACATTGCCATATTCAAGAATCGGCCTCACCATTGCCTTAAATACTCGGTGTCAAAAGATCTTTTCATTGTGAATTCACGATGAATGTTCCAGTCGAACAGCGTAAAGACGACTGTTAAATCCCGCTGAATCGCCACACCGAATCAAGCTCACAGCACAAACTGGGGTAAAACCAAATGTCAGAGACTTGTCCACACGAGATGGAAGCGGAATCGGCAGGTAACTGGCATCCAGATTAACACGTTCCGTCTGAAAAGAAGCTAGCGTTTCTTGATAACCGGAGTGGTTACCGGATAAAAGCTTAAACCGTAACCTAACACCGTAACGAGCGGAACGGGAGTCGAGACGAGCAGCATTCTCATATTCACGACACTGGCCCACCTATTTAGACGGTTGAACGGAATCGGAATCCCAGAAGTGCCGGTTTCGTCGAAAACGGAGGAACGAAGCCTTGTCTTCTGACAGGCGGGGGGCAGGAGGATCGAAACTGGACTCGGAAAGGGTAAGCTTACTCGCGGTAACTGAACAAGCGTTCTCGGTAGCAGAACTCCGGAGAATGAATTTAGTAGACGGAGACATGTCTTCAACACCAGAACCACCATCAGTATCTTCATCAGAATGATCAAAATCCTCTCGCTCGTCTGGCTCCCGTCCGCACGCATCCATACCACGCTTACCTCGAAGCTGGTCTGAGACCGACTTGGTGGGAAAGAAGACAGCCGCTCTCCCCAAACTGCTTGCCCGGGGTAGGGGGTAGGGGTAGAAGAGCGTGCTGGGGGGGGGGGGGGGGGGGGGGGGGGGGGGGGGGGGCGTGATTGAAGCAAGGAGTGTCGGTCGCCTCCCTTGTGTCTGACCGTAGCACTGAAGAGAAAACACCAAACGCCGTATTGAAGACAGCCAACACTCTCACTCCAGCTGCAACGGGCGAATAGAGAGCAGCCAGTGCAGAAGACACCGGTTCCTTGCTGGTCAGCGAGAAAACCACTCGTCAACATGAATGACGAACTTTGACGACTGGGGAAGAAGGGAACGCCGATCTTCTTGTGTTCCGCCAAAGAGCCTTGCAGTGAAGGAGACGCAATGCGAAAAAGTTCTCTCACGAATGTTCCGACAAGTAAGGCTGGTAGAGAGAAATAATGACCAACTCGGGGGGCGGGGGGGGGGGGGGGGGGGGGGGGGGGGGGGGGGGGGGGGGGAGGGCTTTTAGCTGATCCATGTTCAAGCGCTTGAACTGGGAGGGAGATGTGTCCACAACGAGGAAAAGGAAAACCGATTTGTGTTGGAGGGAAGTTCGTGTCACTCAGGCGAGACCACTCACGTATTCCTGTAGGTTGAGTAGCACGAGCTCTCCGCTTTCCACATGACTGTTTTCTTTTTTTTTTTTTTTTTTGGGGGGGGGGGGGGGGGGGGGGGGGGGGGGGGGGGGGGGGGGGGGGGGAGGGGGGCGGAGGGGGGTCCTGATGTTCCACGTAGTTGGAGAAAAGGCATTTGTTTGGACAGGTAAGTATGAAGAATTATATAAAACTGGTATAACCTTAAGGTGTCCAGTGTATGTGCTGGATGATAACAATCAATACAGCTACACCCAAGTGACTAGACGAAAACAGTGCAGCATCTTCTCCAGTGGGTTGCCTCATGACGGCTTGGTCCTGCGAACCAGGGACGAACTGGATGTGTCTGTGTATGGGATAGACAGAGAGAGCAGTGAAGAAAATCAGACAGAAAAAAAAAAAAAAAACCGCAGAGAGAGAGAGAGAGAGAGAGAGAGAGAGAGAGAGAGAGAGAGAGAGAGAGAGAGAGAGAGAGAGACAGACAGACAGACAGACAGACAGACAGACAGACAGACAGACAGACAGACAGACAGACGGACAGACAGAGACAGAAAGAGAGAGAGAGCAGTACAGCACAGAGAATTTTATTCAGTAAGGCCAAAGCCCCGTTTGAAGGGGTGTGAAAATTTAGATGATAGTGTCAATCCATCATCTGTGAGAGAGAGAGAGAGAGAGAGAGAGGGGGGGGGGGGGAGGGAGAGGTGCGTGGGAGCTAGGGAGGGGAGAGGAGCTGCGGAGGTGGGGGAACGAAAGGTTGCGTCGTTGGCTCGATGGTAGAGACCCAACGTTTGAATCCCACCAGTGCCCGACAGATAAACTGGCATTCTTGCGTTGGCACCAGTTCCCAGACAAATAAACTGGCATTTTTTGCATCGGCTCCAGTGCCCGACAAAAATAACTGGCATTTTTGCATCGGCACTGGTGCCCGACAGATAAATTGGCATTTTTGCATCCCTTCCAAACGTGTTGTCGTTCTGGTAGCGCCAGTGTGGACTCCGATTTCCTACCCCCTCTTTTCGAGAAAGGTCACTTCAGTCAGCCACAGCCTCCACTCGTGGTGGGTGTAGGCATCAAACCTAAACATAACATTGACGGAAAGGTAAACGCTACTTTGAATCAAACACGGACTCTACTTTGAATAAAACCCGGACCCCAAAGCGGAAGCAATCTCTGCGCATGCTAAAGCCACAACTTCCGCAGAACGGAATGAAGGTTACTTGGACCTGCGGGTGAAGTTGGATGAACATCAACCAAACTATTCCGCGACACCTGACAACACACAGACAAAAATACCTATTCATAGAA
>JADBJO010005435.1:80000-107500 GCA_016801955.1 Conus betulinus
TTACTTTTTGCTGACACCCATTTCTTTTCGTTTCCAACATCGAAATGTTGCTGGCAAGGACATGAGAATTCGTTGACCCATTTGTTTCCCCTTTTTAAGACATTGATATGGGACAGAAAGGGAAGTAACATTTTTTGACGAACGAATTATTATTCTTTAAGGACTGAAGTCTATGTAGTTGGGACCTGTAGTGACATGTTATTTTCTTCAGAAAACACGTTGCTGGGGAGACGGAGGGAACTCATAGCATTGTTTGTGAATGGAGCACAGAGGTTAAAAAAAAAAAAACCCAAAAAAAAAACAAAAACCGTTGACATATTCAATTGTTCCTTTCTTCCTCCAACTCATTTTTGCTGGGACACAGAGGATGCTCTGTCAGAAAATTACTGATGTGTCCTCCTTTGAGTGTCTTTTTTTTTCTGTCTTTTTATTTCTATGTATGTATATATCTAAGTATGTAGTACATGCATGTATGTATGCATGCATGTATGTAACTATGTACTTATGTAATGTATGTTTGAATGCATGTGTGTATGTATGCATACACGCGTTCCTTTTTTTGTGTATGATAAAGTTTGAAAATGGCAGACTAGATGTATTCGTCATCATTTTAAGAGTGTTTCATTGCCGTTTCTGTCTTCCCTTTTTAACCACCAGGAAAAAGCTACTATTTGTGTGCTTCATTTACTCGAAGGCCGTTTTCATCCACCGGGACAGAGAATGGATTGTTTTGAACCAGGTAGAAAATTCCTGTCGTGTTCATTCGTGGGACACTATACTTCTTCATTACTTTTTTCTGGGGCATAGAGGCGAAATTGTTGACGTATTGTTTTCCTTTGAAACATATTCTTTCTTTCTTTTTGTTTGTTTGTTTCCCCACCCCCACCCCCTCCTTTGTGTGTGTGTGTGTGTGTGTGTGTGCGTGTGTGTGTGTGTGTGTGTGTGTGTGTGTTGGGGAGGGCGGAGAGAGGGAGGGGGGAGTAGAGGAGGGGGTCTGGAACACAGAGAGAAGGGGTAAGTGTTTTATGTGATTTTTACTGATATTTTTTTTTCCTCTTGCCGATCCAGCATTTCGTTGACACTGGAGCATTTCGTTTGAACTTTTTGGCTTTTTTCCTTTCCTTTTTTTTTTTTTTGTTTTTTTTTCCTTTCTTTTTTTTTCTATTTTTCCTTTTTTTTTTTTTTTTTCTTTTTTTTTTTTTTTTTCTGTTTTCTAGCACGTGTATTTTGTACGTTTTTTTTTTATTTGTAGTTTTGAATGCATGTGTGTTTTTGCATTTCTTTTTTTTTTTTTTTTTGTTTTTTAAAGTTTGAAAATGTTTTTTTAATTTATTCGTCATCATTTTAGAGTGTTTTTCATTGCCGTTTCTTCTCGTCTTCCCTTTTAACACCACCAGAAAAAGCCCTTCTTTTTCTATTAGAGGCGCAAATTGTTGACGTTTGTTTTCCTTTGAAACATTTTTTTTTCTTTCTTTCTTTTTGTTTTTGTTGTTTCCCACCCCCACCACCCCCTCCTTTGTGTGTGTTTGTGTGTGTGGTGTGTGGTGCGTGTGTGTGTGTGTGTGTGTGTACTGAGGAGGTTTTTTAAAATCAATCGTTGCCCTATCCTAGCGTCCTTCCCAACGGCTATGTCTTTGCTGCGGTCCCAGAGGGTTGCCTCGGCAAGGGTAAAATCGTGCCCTATCCTAGCGTCCTTCCCAACGGCTATGTCGCTGGGTCACAGAGGGTTGCCTCGGCAAGGGAAACCCGCTGACGTACTCGTCCAGCGCGGAGTCCACGTCCGTCACCCCCCTCCATGCCTAGCGGCACCAGGCTGACCACCCCCCTCAGCAGCAGCGCTTCTCTCCCCGGGCCTCAGGTGGTCGTCCCACTCGGGGTAACGCACCTCGTCCAGGCTGACCGAGGGCTTCAGCAGCTTCTGCACCTCCAGGCAGGTGCTCCTCATCTGCCTCTTGAGCTCGCGCTGCTTGTCGGTCTCACAGCGCGAAGGGATCTGCAGCAGCGGAAGGCAGATGTGCACTTCCGCCTGCGCCAGCCAGGTGCGCAAGAGGTCCAGCGTGGAGAGGTAGTGCTTGACCTGCAGCATCTTCTTGGGCTTCTTGCTGTCCGCCCCCCAGGGCCATCTTCATGTTGGTCTGGAACTCCCGGAGGGTGGAGAGGTGGGTGGTGGTGTGGGGCAACTCCCGCCTCACCTCCTCGATGAACTGCCGCAGTTTGGCTTCGAAGGTGGACACGGCGTCATCCAGCTGTTCCCTGAGCTTCATGCCCGTCTGGGTCTGGTAGTTCTTTACCTGGTTCAGCACCTCCAGAGTCCGCGCTGCAACACAGAGCACTGGGGGGGTGAGAGAGAGGACCTACCCCTCTTTGGCTCAGACCGTTGCACTATTATGTCATTTAAGAAGAAAAAACACTATATTATTGTTGTTGTCGCCCAAATGACCACACGGGGTACAGTTAGGATCATTATCGTTCAGAGGTAAAAAGGCGTCCTTTAAAAAAAAAAAAAAAAAAAAAAAAAAAAAAAAAAAAAAAAAAAAAAAAAAAAAAAAAAAAACACCCACCCACTATAAACAGCTATTTACAGACAGTGTATGTTAAATTAATAGCATGATAAATAATCTAATGAATTTTTTAGGCTGGCAACAATAAGTCATCCTGAGGCATTCACCCAAAGATTTCGAGCCAGGATTTGACAACCACAAAAAAAAAAGACCCACACACACACACACACACACACACACACACACGCGCGCGCGCGCGCGCGCGCGCGCGCGCACACACACACACACACACACACACACACACACACACACACACACACACACACACACACACACACACACCACACTGGCAGCAGCAGCAGCAATAGTAGCAATAGTAATAGTAGCAGTGAAAACAGTCGTAGCAAGAGCAAATCTCATCCCCCCCAAAATGAAAACTTCTGGCTAAAGAATTTTGTCGACGGCAGGGGAGGGGGGGGGGGGGGGGGGGGGGGGGGGGGGGGTGGGGTGAGAGAACGAGGAATGGGGGGCATCACTGGTTCTGCGTATGCTGGATCAGACACAGGGCTACCGAACACCAACCGAGGTGGCGCACCGGCAGTGCAGCGTCTCCTCATGTGGGTTGCTGAGCAGCGACTGGAGAATGATAGTTTCCTGTGTGAGGATTGCTGTTGACGGGGCATGAGGCACAGCGAAACTAGCTGTGATCGCGCATGGTGCGAAGGGAATGTGAGGAAGAGGCCTTGAGGGTGGAGCGGGGGCGGGGGCGGGGATGGGGGGTGGGGAGAGAGGTTGAAAATGGCACTAAACACACTCCTCTCCTCCTTCCGCCGCTGTTTATCATTTGTGGTTTGCCCGTGTTCAGTGCAGGTTTGGGCTGTGCGATTTTCTTGTTTTGGCTAATCCCTGTTCACTTGAAAATTTTGTCAATTGGCAGCTGAAAGAAAAAAAAAAAAAACAAACAACAAACAAACCAACCAACCAACCAACCAACCAAAAACCCGAATGCGAAGCATTGCGGCTGAAGATATGTGATCTCTCTCTCTCTCTCTCTCTCTCTCTCTCTCTCTCTCTCTCTCTCTCTCTCTCTCTGCGTTTATGCGCGCTTATCCCTATGAATGTGTGTGTGCGTGTATGCGTGCTTGCGTTCATGCGTGCGAGCGCGCGCGCGCGATCTTTCTCAACTAGAAGCGCGTAAGATTGTCAGGAAAGGGGGCCCATTTTCCCCAACTACAGGACTTGCAGGGTCACTGTCTGCACACTGTTCCTTTCTGAAGTCTCCACAAGCAAACACTGACCAAAAGCTGGAGGAACAATGGTTCGCAAACGATTAAAAACCATCGCCCGAGAGAAGACGCAATTTACAGTGTGCAGTACATGACTCGAGCTTGCAGGGCACGCCTGCCTCTATCTGACATTGTCAATTTAAAAAGGTAAAAAAAAAAAAAAAATCCCAAGACTTCCATGATAAATCTGGTGTTTAGTGAATGAAGACGATGTCAGGTTTTACGTTCATACCTGTCTCAGTGACTGATGTCTTTCTCATCTCTGTCCTTTAATTCCCCCCCCCCCCCCCCCCATGCATTCCGTCTGTCATTTCAAGTATTTTCAGGACCGGACGATGTTGCCTTATTCTCAAGGGGACTTCCATCAACCTGGGATAAGCCCTGGGATAGTCTGCAGCGTTCTACGAGGCCTAAACCTTGAAAAGGCACCACCTGATCCTTTGACCCACTCCACCCGTATCGGGTACCGAGTTAACGACGTAAGACTGATCCTCTGCCACGATCTCCAGTGCCAGAGGAAGCTCGCTTCTCCTTCGAAACGACAACCGACGTACTGATTTATAAAGCCACTTGAAAGCCCACGAGATTATAGACACCCCCCCCCCCCCCTGTTTCACTCCCCCCCCCCCCCCCACTCCTCCTCCCCTCAGTTCCCTTGAGCAGATTCTCTGGGGGATAAAGGGCTGCTATGGAGCACTAGGTCGCCCCTAGAAAGGGTTTTGATTTGGGGATGGAAATATGTCGTTAATGTCTTCGGTCCGACGATTCTGACAGGGGAAGCCGAACTGCAGATAAGATCGAAGAAAATTCCGAACAACAACAACAGCAACAACAACAGTAACGACAGCAACACGACAACAAACGACGACGACGAGAACATCATCAAGAACAACAACAATGACGACGACGACAGAATTACGAGAGAGGCAGTGTGTCTTTCCGACTCATGTGTACATGTTCAAATCACGAGAATAAGGGAGACTGATGTCCTTACGTGCTTCATTTTTGTTAAGCTTGTCGGAGCTAATTACTTTCTCGAATGAATTTATATTAACCAATCGCTATACATCACGTGTATTCAAAAAGCATATTTTCCCAACATTGAAATCTATGACAACGAACAAGTATAAGAAAATAATATACCGGGATTGGTCTGTACGCATACGCACTTCTTTGTATTGCTTTGACAGTTTTCGTTTGGTTACATGTTTGAACATTTCATCTGATTTTTTTTTTTTTTTTTTTTTTTTTTTTTTTTTAATTAAAAACAATGAAGTAATTAGTAGACTATTTTGAATGTGAATGTTCGTATTGTGAGTTTTGGAGAGCCACAAACCACACACACACACACACACACACACACACACACACACACACACACACACACACACACACAAACACACACACACACACACATACGCACGCACACACACACACACACACACACACACACACACACACACACACACACACAGAGAGAGAGATCTTTCTACAGTTACTGGCCATACAGGCAATGAATTGTCAGTGGTTCACCGTGCCTACGGAACGGCATCCCTCTCCTTCTGTCGCCTTTAACTTTAACTTTTTCCCTCCCTATTTTCACTTTTCTCTTCCAGTCTAAGCTTATCCCTGCATCAAATGCCATTAGGCATACATCAATCAAAGCACTGACCAAATTCGCACACGATCAGCGGCCAATGCTTAAATTCTACACAGCCAGATCCGTTGTTATTAGCGGCAACAACAACAAAAATAGCAAGATGGAATATGAACCAAAATATGCAATCTCCGCTGTTCCGGATCTCTTTGCTGGCTGTTTTTTTATGTTGTAGCTTCCATTTTTTGTCTTTTACGTTTCCAGAACATGCAATAAAATGTATGGTGACCTTTCGGATGTACACAACATGCAGTTAATAACAAATAAACAGTATTGATCAAGGAAAGGGTATCTGACCTTCGGGAATACGAGAGGAGCCAAAAATGGCAGAAGAATACTGCCATAAGCTGATAACGGCAACGTTTTGAAACGCGAAATCTGTACCTTGTGAAAGTTCAGCTTTAAATACATTTCAGCGCTTACAACCGTATTTACGTTACACGCCTTGCGAATACATGATGGCGTCAGAAAATTGCTTTTCCGAGTCAATACATTTTCACACAAAATGACAGAGGAGCTGAGACCTTCACAGTCTATGAAGATTTGGAAACGATAAATGAGGACAAATGTGTTTCTAGAAAGAATATTTAATGAAAAAAAAAAGGATAGGAAGTCTGACTGCCAGTTTTGGCTCTCAAAAATCTGTTAGGAACAAGCAAGATTTGCTGTTGGAAAATAAAACCATTTAGAAAGGTCGGACCCCTGTCTCTACTAGAACAAAAAAAAAAAAAAAAAAAGAATTAGTGACATGACTTTGAAATACAAGCGTTATGGACGGTTAACTTTAGCTTAATTAACAATACTACCGCATTTTGGAAAAGCCCCCAAATATTAATAAACAAACAAAGCCCCACAGTTCAAAGTCACGCTTGAGTAACATGCAATACATAACAGGCAAACCAAGTATCAGTAAACATGTCCTCTTTATACATCACAAAAGACAGACATGAAAAGCACGAAACAATACCACCCCCCCCCCCCCCCCCCCTGCGCACCGAGTGTTGGATGTCAGAAACAGAAGCTATGTGGGTAACACATCAGCTGGCAGTCCGCACAGGAACACACAGAGCTGACAGGTCAAAACAATTACACTGAAACTATTCTTCAGAAGCGACAAGACGAGTGTGTAATGCGGTCATAGCGGCGAGAACGAAACGTGTGTAGGACGGTAAAGAGGGGGGGGGGGGGGGGGGGGGGGGGGGGGGGGAGGGAGGGGAAAGGGGGGGGGGGGGACGGGGGAGTGAGGAATCGCTGTACGTCAATAGTACACCAAACTCAAAATCAAATAAACTTTGAAAAAAAAATATACTATACTTCCGCCGGACGAAAGGGACAAACAAATCACAAAAGAAAGCACGGCGCTTTTCGACCTCTCTGGTCTTCTTCGGGCACGATAAACCACATTCAGGACAATGAATAAACAAACAAACAAACGAAGAACAAGCAGTCACATATCTCCTCCCATTGGGCGCAAAAAAGGACGTTGAATGAAATCAAATATAATCAAAATTAATGGAATCAATCAAATAGTATCTCGGCCCTTTGAAGACCAGAGGCATGTTGTCTTCGTCCTGACTTTGATGTCCAGTTTTTTTTATCATACTTCTTTTCCACTGACCATCCCCTGTCACGACAGACACGCTGCCTGACAGACCGGCTGTTACTGCTGTCTAGGACACCCTGCCTGAAAGACCGGCTGTTACTGCTGTCTAGGACACCCTGCCTGAAAGACCGGCTGTTACTGCTGTCTAGGACACCCTGCCTGAAAGACCGGCTTCTACTGCTGTCTAGGACACCCTGCCTGACAGACCGGCTGTTACTGCTGTCTAGGACACCCTGCCTGAAAGACCGGCTTCTACTGCTGTCTAGGACACCCTGCCTGACAGACCGGCTGTTACTGCTGTCTAGGACACCCTGCCTGAAAGACCGGCTGTTACTGCTGTCTAGGACACCCTGCCTGAAAGACCGGCTGTTACTGCTGTCTAGGACACCCTGCCTGAAAGACCGGCTGTTACTGCTGTCTAGGACACCCTGCCTGAAAGACCGGCTTCTACTGCTGTCTAGGACACCCTGCCTGACAGACCGGCTTCTACTGCTGTCTAGGACACCCTGCCTGAAAGACCGGCTGTTACTGCTGTCTAGGACACCCTGCCTGAAAGACCGGCTGTTACTGCTGTCTAGGACACCCTGCCTGAAAGACCGGCTGTTACTGCTGTCTAGGACACCCTGCCTGAAAGACCGGCTTCTACTGCTGTCTAGGACACCCTGCCTGAAAGACCGGCTTCTACTGCTGTCTAGGACACCCTGCCTGAAAAGACCGGCTTCTACTGCTGTCTAGGACACCCTGCCTGACAGACCGGCTTCTACTGCTGTCAAGGACACCCTGCCTGAAAGACCGGCTTCTACTGCTGTCTAGGACACCCTGCCTGACAGACCGGCTTCTACTGCTGTCTAGGACACCCTGCCTGACAGACCGGCTTCTACTGCTGTCATGTTCCCTCAGCTCTATGTTCCCTCAGCTCTATGTTCCCTCAAGTCAAGTTACATGCTATGTCATGTCATGTCATAATGCCATGTCATATCATGCCATGTGCCATGACCATGCCATATTACATGACGTAAATATCTCTTGACTTGAGGGAACATAGAGCTGAGGGAACATAGAGCTAATTCTCCTAACAAACCGCTCTATGTTCCCTCAGCTCTATGTTCTCCTCAATTCAAGTTACATGATGACCAGAGGTCAACTAATGGTCAGAGTGACCAGTGGTCAAGCAATGGTCAGTGTGACAGTGTTCAAGCAATGGTCAGAATGATCATTGGTCAAGCAATGGTCGGAGTGACCAGTGGTCAAGCAATGGTCAGAATGACCTGTGGTCAAGCAATGGTTAAACTGACCAGTGGTCAAGCGTGAGTTTATAATGAAAATGACGAGAGAGAGAGAGAGAGAGAGAGAGAGAGAGAGAGAGAGAGAGAGAGAGGAGAGGCCAAATGACTGTAGTCGCTTGACCACTGGTCAGATTGACCATATAGCTTGACCACTTGTCAGTTAGACCATTGCTTGACCACTGGTCAGTCTGACCACTGCTTTACCACTGGTCACTTTGACATGACATGACATGTTACTTGACTTGAGGGAACATAGAGCTGAGGGGAACATAGAGCTGAGGGAACATAGAGCTGAGGGAGTGGCAGCATCAGAGAGAGAGAACTAGTCTGTGCAATACGCGGATGGGATGGGGGAGAAGGGAGAGAATCAGGGAGAGGAGGGAGAGGAATAGTAGTTTTGCCACAAACCTAGGTACTTACGTCTGTCGTTGATGTCC
This sequence comes from Conus betulinus, assembly GCA_016801955.1. Lineage (NCBI taxonomy): Eukaryota > Metazoa > Mollusca > Gastropoda > Neogastropoda > Conidae > Conus > Conus betulinus. The sequence goes on from JADBJO010005435.1 coordinate 88,771, forward strand.
TCGCGTTTCTGGTCCTTCTCCATTTCCATCAGTTCTGACTCACACGCCTCCACTTCATCCGACCACAGGCGCACGCGCAGAGTCAATTTCCGGACGCCCAACGCCGCGTGCACCGCCTTGTCGACCAGAAGGGTTTGGAAGAGCGTCTGGAGTTGCTTCCCTTCTTGAAGTTTACATACATCCTGGAGTGCCTCCAATGTGTCGAAGACAAGGGCGAGAACTGCATCTGCGGGGGCTTCAATAGATTCAACGATTTAATTTTCAGGACAGTTCATTCAAACATCATGCAATTATTTTTCGATAAATAATCTACTCTTTACAACCTTTTACAACAATTTTTACATGAATTTCTTTGGAGAGCGCCGTTATTAGGTGTTTTGAAGCCATTGCAGTTTCAGAAAGATGTATGCAAGACGTTTAACCACGTACCCATAACTATATTTACATCTGTGTGTCTATCTATCTATCCATCTATCTACTTTTCTATCTACGTGTTACTCTGGTTAGTGACACTAAAATTTGGACTTATGGTTCAGTTAAAGACACAAATGTAAGCTGTGTCGGTTAAAGATTCGTTGTTATGTAAGCTTGTCGGTTAAAGATTCGTTGTTCCAAGCTTAATTAATAATTGCGTAACTGCCTGCGCGACACAACCGAGACTATTACAAAATCATTACTTAATACACGGAATCCTTAGTTGTTTGTAGATGTTACGTGTACCTGTTGGAGATCATTTTCAGATCACCATGTAATATAAGATTTTACTGTACTGACAAAATGTTATAAAGAGAAGGGTATATTTTGAACAAGAAAAAGAGAATGAAAAGTACATGTGTTTCAAATGATGCCTGCGTTACGACTCTGCAACTGTCCTTGCTAAATCTGCAGTGGCCAGATTATTGTGAGGATCCAAACCTTGACTGTTGGTGTCAGTGGTACGAGTTATTTGTATACCTGTGAGAATTATTAAGTAAAAGTGAATGTTTGTTTTTATTCGTTCATCGTCTGATATCATCTGTGACGAAGAGAATTAAATACAGCTACACAATGGAACTGAAATATCAATCTGTCTGCCGCTGACGGTCGGAAGTTATATTTCACATAAGGCCATGGACTCAAAAACAGCTGTTGAATTAGGTTACAAAGTTTTTGATTGCAAAACCGCAAATTTTGTTACCATACAACTCGCATAGTGTGTGGCAAAACATAAACACAGTGGTACATTTACGACACATTACCCATCAATGTCGCGTACAACCCACGTGTGTTGCTAAGCTACATGTACAGAGGACCAAAAATCTCGGAAGTTATTCAGCGTCATAATATGCTTTTCACATATGACGAAAACTGCGTGATAATCGACTTTTTACAGGAACACGTGTGCGTGTGTGTGTGTGTGTGTGTGTGTGTGTGTGTGTGTGAGCACGCGCGCGCGCGTATGTGTGAAGTATTCATTCGGGGGAGGGGTGAGGGTAGGGGTGACGGAAATTTTTTCGTGGATTTTGTTTTCTTCTGGAATCGTACAACAGGCACGTAATGCATAATATTGTGTTGACGGTTTGTTTCTCGTGGAGTGAACAGGAATGAATTTGACAGCAAAACACAATCTCTTTACGCATGCATTCACTGAGTGAAAAAGACTGGAGAGAGAGAGAGAGAGAGAGGAGAGAGAGAGACAGAGTGTGTGTGTGTGTGTGGGTGTAACTGAAGGTAAAGAATAATATGCCCGAAAAAGGTACTTTTACAACTTGCCTTCAAGAGCAAAGAAAGTTTCATTTTCATTGTATCACAGCCCGACCAAGCACAACACACAAAAAAAAGTTCTGCCAGGACACAAACAAACAAACATGCAAAACACCAACAATTACACCACATTCACAGAATACATATGTCTATCTAATCATCTACTCCAGCGCACAACATAATCACCTGAGCTTTCGACACCCTCAAGGCTAGAGCCAAGGGTGGAAAATCACAAAAGCAGACCAAAAAAAAAAAAAAAAAAAAAAAAAAAAAAAAAAAAAAAAAAAAAAAAAAAAAAAAAAAGACGGTGAGCGACATAAAGGGAAATAAATCGGAGAGATTGGTACCTACGGGAGATTACTCCCACAGACTGTTCAAAAGGTGGGAACACAATGGGAACCGAAAGACCCCCCCCCCCCCCCCTCCCCTCACCCCCACCCCCCCTCGCCCAACTCCGTTCCCCAAAGTAAACTCCAGCGGAAAAAGGGGGAATGACGGGTTTGGGGCCCGGTAGCTCAATGGCCAAGCACTGAGTTTACACAACGGTTAGACATTGACGGTTTGAATCCGTGTGACACCTAACACAAACATCGGCATGGACTGGGTTTTTGATCTGTCGGTGTCAGCAATCACCGGTACCAGTGTGTAGTTTTAAATGGGTTCCCTCCCCTATCTTCTATGCCCCCCCCCCCCCCCCCCCCCCTCCCCCCACCCCTCCCCCCCTCCCCCCTAACCCACGTCCTATTTTCCATGTCTGGTTATAACGATCTGCCGTAAAACTTGAATGATTGTAACCGAATGACTGGGGGAATCTACTTGAATGATTGTAACCGAATGACTGGGGAAATCTGCTTGAAATGATTGTAACCGAATGACTGGGGGAATCTGCTTGAATGATTGTAACCGAATGACGGGGGGAATCTACTTGAATGATTGTAACCGAATGACTGGGGAAATCTGCTTGAATGATTGTAACCGAATGACTGGGGGAATCTGCTTAATGATTGTAACCGAATGACTGGGGGAATCTGCTTGAATGATTGTAACCGAATGACGGGGGGAATCTACTTGAATGATTGTAACCGAATGACTGGGGGGATCTGCTTGAATGATTGTAACCGAATGACTGGGGATCTCCAACTGGAGCTATGAAAAAAAGAATCTGAACTACACAGTAGCTGTAACAATTAGTTTAGAAGTTCTGCACCAATGGAGAGAGAGAGAGAGAGAGAGAGAGAGAGAGAGAGAGAGAGAGAGAGAGAGAGAGAGAGAGAGAGAGAGAGACAGAGAGAGAGACCTGATAGAGAGACAGAACGAAGAGAAAGAAAGAGAGAGGCAGAGAGACAGACTTAATCTTGAGAGACAGAGAGACAGACAGACAGAGACAGACAGAGATAGAGCACCTCTTCGAAATTCTTCCAGAACGACTCATCCCGGAAGTGACCCGCCTGTCCAGTTCGGCCTTGACCTTGATGAGGTCACGCTTGGCAAGGTACTCTCCCAACTTTTCGTTCAAGTCCACGCGCCTCAAGTGATCCGACCCGTAGGCATGCGCGTCCACACAAATGGCCTCATCCACGTCCAGGTACAGGCCCACCTCCCCTGAGGACAATCCACATGGACAAGAGTGTTGGGACCTACATGATGTGAGACATAACCAACGTTCAGATACAGGTCACCTCCCCTGAGGACAATCCACATGGACAAGAGTGTTGGGACCTACATGATGTGAGACATAACCAACGTTCAGATACAGGCTCACCTCCCCCTGAGGACAATCCACATGGACAAGAGTGTTGGGCCTTGCATGATGTGAGACATAACCACGTTACAGCAGACTCCATGGAAACCTTCAGAGATGTCATGTCATCTTTGAATTTCTGAAAGAGATCAACGTTTTTCATTTGACCTGAGATTTTACGGAAGAATGGTTCTTAATGAACATTTCCGGCGTGTTTTTAGATATACTTTAAGGGTTGTGTGAATGCTTTTTTTTATGGCATATGTGTTGACTTCAACACGGTGACAGCCCTCATATCGCCCTTTGCGGTCGGCTGGGCAATAATCAATACCTTACCTTACCTTAGATTTATTCGCTTTCACCTTCAATTTAAAAAAAAGAAAGGCCAAGCTGACCTATATGAAAAAGTACCAACATTTTCATCGAGTCAGCATTCTGAAAGTCGGTGAAATTTGGGATCTCTGGGACAAATAAGAACTCCGCAGAAAAATTGCCGCCCCCCCCCATCCCCCACACACCGTCTTGATTTAGTTTTGTCTTTTGGTCTGTGTTAGTTGGGTCTTGTTCTTCATTACAAAAAGATGCCGAACGTCGACCTTCCAGAACAAACTGCCATTGAACGAAGATGAAACACAGGCATTATTACTAGACCTTCACCAAATCCCACCTCTTATCGTTCTTCTATCAGGTTTGTTAAAAAAAAATTAAAAAAGAAAAAAAAGAAAAAAAAAAAAAAATTTTCTGAACCTGCTGGTAATTAATGACCCATCTTTGACAAGTGTTAGTACCATAAAAGCTATAATAAATTGAATGCCAGAGTGGGATATCTTGAATTACTAAGATCAGTTCAATCCGGCATTGTCTAACCAATTAGGACATGGCAATACTTGTGTCTTCACTTCTGTCCAGCCTGAACAATAGAAATTCCCTCCCGGCCTTTCTTCTATAAAAGTACGTTGGCAAAATCTGACCTACACATCATCCAAGAGTGACTCTTTCACCTTTTTCTTTCGTCTCAGTGGTGATGGTCAGTTTCTTTCAAGCAACTAAAAAAATTTGGACGGCAGTTTAGCTTTTACAGTTTTTAAAGATATATCTATGTATGTGTCTACGTGCGTCATGATCTATAAATAAGGCATTGCATACCTAAATATATCGTTGTATGTACATACTACATTACTCTTAAAAATCATTCACAAAATATGATTATCACCATTCAATAAAAAGAAAAGATTAAGGAAAAACTGAAGAAGAAAAAAACATTGTTTGCACATTTTTGGATTGTTTCATTCAATCCTGAATGAGCCCCATAAGGTAATGAAGATGAATGTTGCTTGTCTCCCCTTGGCATCCAACTGTACCCATAGTAACACTTTATGAATGCGCCTTGTCATAGCTAGCCACCGACACCAATGACCCGTAAACGAATCGTCGTCACCTGCCACGCTGACCTGTTGTTAAACAATGCGGTAATGCTTTTTTTAAAAGAAAAAAGAAAATGGCCCTTTTACGCGCATTATTTCGGAAGAGTAACATTTCCAGCTCCAGTGGATTTCTGTCACCCTCTTCAAGGGATTGCTACCTCATTTTCTGAAGCGACTATCGCGCCACACAATGTCAAATAAAAGCAAAACGGTTGCAGTTGAAACTTTGCGAAGTGAGTTCTCATCTTCCTACAGCGAAGAGTCATCCATCTTCCAGTAACATCGCTGCAGCAGGCGCAGAAATGAAGCATCAGTCAGCGCCAGACGTTGCCGTGGTATTATTGCTTCACTGGCAGTACAAGGCCTGATAATATCACACACTCCTCTTTCATCTAGCGCAAGCATGGTCACTGTTCTCTGGTCTGTGTTTAAGCCTGATAATATCATACACTCCTTTTTCATCTAGCGCAAGCATGACCACTGTTCTCTGGTCTGTGTTTAGGCCTGGTAATAACATACATTTTCTTTCATCTAGCGCAAGCATGGTCACTGTTCTCTGGTCTGTGTCTATGCCTGATAATATCATACACTCCTCTTTCATCTAGCGCAATCATGGCCACTGTTCTCTGGTCTGTGTTTTCTCTTCAGGTAACTTGGGATGCAGTTTGTGATGAAACTCTTCCAGAGATGGGACCAAAGCCCATTGGTTAGAGCGTTCGCCTGCGGAGCCGACGAGGAAGTCCACTTGTGAGTTCGAGCCGCTCGTGTTGTCGAATTTTTCACGGCTTAAAACCCCCCTCTGTCCACTCAGCAGCAACTGCGAGCCTAATTTCGAGCCATAGAAGGGTTAAGACGGCGGAATACGAGGGAGTGGGCTCCGCCTTGCATCATGCTGTGCACCAGACACGATGTCACTTCTGGCAGTTCACAACCCCCTACGGCCAATACGCTATTGGACTTTTACCGTGCTAACCTTTGATCTTCTCCAGTGTTTTGAGAACGAATGTAAAGTTTCGTCGTCCTTTTGTTTGTTGTTTTTTTAATGCCTTACTCTAAGTTTTGTCACTGAAAGTTGTCATTACGAATTTAAATCTCTCTCTCTCTCTCTCTCTCTCTCTCTCTCTCTCTCTCTCTCTCTCTCTCACACACACACACACACACACACACACACACACACACACACACACCACACACACACACACACACACACACACACACACACACACACACACACCTTTACACGCGTCCATTGTCGAACAGCAAACGGATCCACTTCTTGATAGTGTGGATCGTGCCTATCTTCCAGTTCACCAACGAACATCCATACTTACCAGTGTGTCGATCGAAGAAGGCCGTGCGTGGTCTTGTTTTTTCCTCAACCTCGTCCTCAATACCGTTCATGATGTGATGTGATGTGATGTGATGTGATGTGATGTGATGTGATGTGTGTGTGATGTGTGGTGTGGTGTGGTGTGGTGTGGTGTGTGTGTGTGTGTGATGTGATGTGATGTGATGTGATGTGATGTGATGTGATGTGATGTGATGTGATGTGATGCGATGTCTGGTTGCGCAGTTAAGAAGGTATCACCAACAATCTGAAAATGAAATGTCAAAAATTGGATACCTTTGTTTTCAAAGCCTGTCAAAGTCCATAGAGGACCGGGTACCTGCTGTCTGTCTGTCTGTCTGTCTGTCTGTCTGTCTGTCTGTCTCTCTCTCTCTCTCTCTCTCTCTCTCTCTCTCTCTCTCTCTCTCTCTCAGTGATGTAACGCAGTGATGGGTGATACTTTCCCAAAGTGTCACAATGATTCACCATTACGGACACAGACAGCATGTTTGTAACGTGTCCTTACCAGTCAAGGAATCACAATGATTCGCCTCAGCAGCCGCCGTGGCGAAGTGGTTAGCGTCGCGGACTCCCGACTGGGAGGTCGTGCGCTCGAATCCCATCAGAGTCATGTGGGTTTTTCTGCCCCGACCGGCTCCTACCCAGAGCTGAGTTTGTTTGCGGACTCATTTGGGAAGACTGGGACCATACAGTCGAGTTTCATCCAATTAATGGATGCGTTCCTGGTTGACGCCGGGATATATTATGAAAGGAAGCGTAGAGTACAGCCCTGTCATGTAGTCTCAGACCGAAATGGAAATCCGTAGCATCATCTTAATCATCCTCATTCTCATCGATCAGCATAATTAAAAAAAAAGTCTCAAATTCTGTGGCCCTTCATGCCCTGCTCTCATGGTGACCTCAGTTTCGATGTCCTCTCCACGTCTGTGGCCTTGGTTTGGTTCCGCTCGGGGTCACCGGTATCGGCGAGTCCATGGGGGCTGTCGTTGGACGGACGTGGTGGCGCCCTCCGGAGGGAGAACTCACTTACGCCGGCTCCGCGACTAACTAAGCAATTATTGTCGTCAGTAGGGGGCTTAGTAAGTGGTGTCCTGCGTATGTTAGATCAGAACAGGCGCCACTGAACACCACCGAAGTGACTCGGCAGCACTGCAGTGTCTCCTCCGGTGGGTTGTTGCCTCTGACGACTTGACATTGAATGCTCCCTGTGGATTGCCGGTGCCGGGGCTACGGCGGGGCCGGCCGGGCTGCGGCTGTGGACGGGGTGTCGGAATGAGCGGCGTGTGTGCACTGCCTCTGAGTGGCGCAGAGGTTGCGACAGCCCCCCCCCCCCCCCCCCCCCCAAAAAAAAAAAGAAAAAAAAAAGAAAAAAAACACACACAATGATTCGACTCTAAGAACACAGGCAGCGTGTTGTAATAACGTGTGATTATCAGCCAAAGCGTCGCCATCATTTACCATTGAGAACACAGACGGCATGTTGTAACGTGGGATAACTGGGCCCAAAGTGTTGCCACTGCTGCTGATTCACCATTAAGCACACAGGAAGCTAGTTTACAAAACGGATCTATTCACCCCATTCATCTCCAAGAATACAAGCAGCAAGTACTGAACTGGCTATAAAGTTGTTTTTTTTCTTCAAAGTTTATGTAATAAATCCGCCAAACATGAACAAACGAATCACAAGGCAAAACACAAAGCGTTTCGACCTATTAGGTGTTCTTCAGGCAAGATAAACAACACTCAGGACAACGAAAATGGAGAAAGAGCAATCACTTTTCTGGTCAAATTCGGCGAAAGATAGGCGCTGAATCAGTCTGCCTGGCAGGCAGCTCTTTAGTCGGGTCTACCCAGGTAGGCAACTTTTCCTCCCTTTCTCTCTCTCTCCCTCTCTCTTCCCCTCCCTCCCTCTCTCTTTCTTTCTCTCTTACCCCCTCTCCCTCACTCTTTCTTTCTCTTTTCCTCTCTCTCTTATCCTCCCACTCTCTTTTCCTCCCTCTCTGTTTTCCTTCCTCTCTCTTTCTTCCTCTCTTGTACCCCTTCTCTCTTCCCCCTCTCTCTCTCGCTCCCCTCCTCTCTCTCTCTCTCTCTCTCTCTCTCTCTCTCTCTCTCTCTCTCTGTCTCTTTCCACCCTCTCTCTCGCTCTCTCTCTTTTTTTTTCCCCTCTGTCTCCCTCCTTTCCTCCATCCCTCACTGTCTCGCCCTGACACTTCTCCTTCTTCTCCCTCTCTCTCTTCCTCGGTTCCCCTCTATCTACCCCTCTCTGTCCCCCCTCTCTCTCTCTCTCTCTCTCTCTCTCTCCACCTCTGTTTCGCAAATGTCATCACTTCCCTCTCTACCATCTTTATCAGTCTCACACTAACTGTGATCCAGAGAGTTATGTTTTGTGCATTTTCTACCTCTGTTGTGTTATGACGTTGATAAAGAAGACATTATTGTTCAAGATTTACCTGTCTGTTTGGTATCGTATATCAGATCAGTGTTGCTTTGCACAGTGTTCGGTGTTGGTGTGTATTTAACCCTGTTTTTTCAATAACCTGCGGTCGGCTGTATCGTTTATTCCAAAGTGTCACTTCAATTCACTATCAAGGAGACATATAGCAGGCAATAAACGCTTCAAAGTTTCACACCAATCACTTTAAAGGAGACCCATGGCAGGTAATAAACTGTCCAAGCGTCACTCCAATTCACCATTAAGGAGACATATAGCAGGTAATAAACTGTCCAAGCGTCACTCCAATTCACCATTTAAGGAGACATATAGCAGGTAATAAACTGTCCAAGCGTCAATCCAATTCACCATTAAGGAGACATATAGCAGTTAATAAACTATCCAAAGTGTCACTCCAATTCACCATTAAGGAGACATGTAGCAGGTAATAAACTATCCAAAGTGTCACTCCAATTCACCATTAATGAGACATATAGCAGGTAATGAACTATCCAAAGTGTCACTCTAGTTCACCATTAAGGAGACATATAGCAGTTAATAAACTATCCAAGGTGTCACTCCAATTCACCATTAAGGAGACATGTAGCAGGTATTGAACTATCCAAAGTGTCGCTCCAATTCACCATTAATGAGTCATATAGCAGGTAATGAACTATCCAAAGTGTCACTCCAGTTCACCATTAAGGAGACATGTAGCAGGTATTGAACTATCCAAAGTGTTGCTTCAATTCACCATTAATGAGACATATAGCAGGTAATGAACTATCCAAAGTGTTTCTCCAATTCTCTATTACCTCTGACCACTTCAGACATTTTGGTGCTAATTGTCCTAACATAATTAAGTTCTGACGGGTCACTGCTAATCAGAATATCATTATACCTGAAACTATGCAATATTATAGATTAAAATCTAGGTAGATGTCTGTAGATGATTGAATTAATAAGGAAATTGCTGAAACAGTAAAGATGGACAAATACTTGAGACATAGGACTTGGCATCGACTGCAAATATTCCGTAACAAAGGGATTGAACTGGAAACAGATAAGGGAAACAGAGAGGAGGTAACAAGCGGTCCAAAGTGTCACCCCAATTCACTATAAAGGAGACATATGGCAGGTAATGAAGCATTCGAAGTGTCACCCCAATTCACCATTAAGGAGACATATAGCAGGTATTGAAGCGATTCACCATGGAGGTCACAGAGGGCAGGTCATACACTATGCAAAGTGTGACTCCCGTCACGAACACAAGGAACAGCCAGTAATAACCGACGGTCACTTACCGGTCAAATTCAGGACACGGGAAGCGGACGGTGAGGTGTGATCAACATGGTGTGACTGACACTCGCCGTGTGAGTTACCGCCCTTAGCGGAAGTGGAGAGTCTTTTGATGGGAGCTGTCAGCAAATCGACTGATCGCTTTATAGGGGTTATGGAGAGTGACAACCAGGCGTTTCATCAGCTCGTACACACCCGCGCCTGTGTCGTCGGTCAGGGTGGTAAGGTAAGGGTACGACACAGATTGTAGATGAACAGGGGAGATAGTAGGTGTGGGGTGCGTTAGTAAGTCATGGGTGACCTCTTAAAAACCAAATGCGTTTTGTTTTTAGTTTATTGCTCGTTTTTTACTGTTTTCGTTTCTCTGTTTCCTTTCTTTTTTTTTTCCTCTAAAACTATGCTATACAATCTCTCTCTCTCTCTCTCTCTCTCTCTCTCTCTCTCTCTCTCTCTCTCATCTCTCTCTCTCTCTCTCTCTCTCTTGTTTGTTTATCGTCTCTATGTATTTTCGAAAATATATTTGTTAAGAGAACATTTTTTTTGGCCTGTGGAATTACCGTTTGAGTAATGCGTTTCTCTTTTCATATTGAATGTTCTCTTTCATAGACGTCACAATACGTTTTTTTCTGCTTTTTTTTTTTCCCCACCATCTACGGGCGAGGGGAGCAGTAATAAAGAAACTGAGGTTTTTGTTATTTCCCTAATAAGAACTCTCTCCTCTCTCCTCTCTCTCTCTCTCCTCCGCCTCTCTCTCTCTCTCTCTCTCCCCTCTCTCTCTCTCTCTCCTCTCCGCACTCTCTCTTCTCTCCCCCCTCTCTCCTCCCTCTCTCCTCTTCTCCCTCTCATCTCTCTCTCCCCCTCTCTCCTCTCTGCTCTCTCCTATCTCTCTCTCTCTCTCCTCTCTCCTCCCTCCCATTCCTCTCTCCTCTCTCCCTCTCTCCCTCCACCTCTGTCTCTCTCGTGGATCTCTCTGTCTCTCTTCCCTCTCCACCTCTTGTTTCGGAAATGTCATCACTTCCCTCTCTTAACCTCTTTATCAGTCTCACACTAAAGGTGTTAGAGTTTATGTTTTTGTGCATTTTCTACCTCTGTTTGTGTTATGACGTTTGATAAAGAAGACATTATTGTTCAAGATTTACCTGTCTGTTTGGTATCGTATATCAGATCAGTGTTGCTTTGCACAGTGTTCGGGTGTTGGTGTGTATTTAACCCTGTTTTCAATAACCTGCGGTCGGCTGTATCGTTTATTTCCAAAGTGTCACTTCAATTCACTATCAAGGAGACATATAGCAGGCAATAAACGCTTCAAAGTTTCACACCAATTCACTTTAAAGGAGACCCATGGCAGGTAATAAACTGTCCAAGCGTCACTCCAATTCACCATTAAGGAGACATATAGCAGGTAATAAACTGTCCAAGCGTCACTCCAATTCACCATTAAGGAGACATATAGCAGGTAATAAACTGTCCAAGCGTCACTCCAATTCACCATTAAGGAGACATATAGCAGTTAATAAACTATCCAAAGTGTCACTCCAATTCACCATTTAGGAGACATGTAGCAGGTAATAAACTATCCAAAGTGTCACTCCAATTCACCATTAATGAGACATATAGCAGGTAATGAACTATCCAAAGTGTCACTCTAGTTCACCATTAAGGAGACATATAGCAGTTAATAAACTATCCAAGGTGTCACTCCAATTCACCATTAAGGAGACATGTAGCAGGTATTGAACTATCCAAAGTGTCGCTCCAATTCACCATTAATGAGTCATATAGCAGGTAATGAACTATCCAAAGTGTCACTCCAGTTCACCATTAAGGAGACATGTAGCAGGTATTGAACTATCCAAAGTGTTGCTTCAATTCACCATTAATGAGACATATAGCAGGTAATGAACTATCCAAAAGTGTTTCTCCAATTCTCTATTACCTCTGACCACTTCAGACATTTTGGTGCTAATTGTCCTAACATAATTAAGTTCTGACGGGTCACTGCTAATCAGAATATCATTATACCTGAAACGATGCAATATTATAGATTAAAATCTAGGTAGATGTCTGTAGATGATTGAATTAATAAGGAAATTGCTGAAACAGTAAAGATGGACAAATACTTGAGACATAGGACTTGGCATCGACTGCAAATATATTCCGTAACAAAGGGATTGAACTGGAAACAGATAAGGAAACAAGAGGAGGTAACAAGCGGTCCAAAGTGTCACCCCAATTCACTATAAAGGAGACATATGGCAGGTAATGAAGCATTCGAAGTGTCACCCCCCAATTCACCATTAAGGAGACATATAGCAGGTATTGAAGCGATTCACCATGGAGGTCACAGAGGGCAGGTCATACACTATGCAAAGTGTGACTCCCGTCACGAACACAAGAACAGCCAGTAATAACCGACGGTCACTTACCGGTCAAATTCAGGACACGGGAAGCGGACGGTGAGGTGTGTGATCAACATGGTGTGACTGACACTCGCCGTGTGAGTTTACCGCCCTTAGCGAAGTGGAGAGTCCTTTTGATGGGAGCTGTCGGCAAATCGACTGATCGCTTTATAGGGGTTATGGAGAGTGACAACCAGGCGTTTCATCAGCTCGTACACCCGCGCCTGTGTCGTCGGTCAGGGTGGTAAGGTAAGGTACGACACAGATTGTAGATGAACAGGGGAGATAGTAGGGGTGGGGTGCGTTAGTAAGTCATGGGTGACCTCTCTTAAAAACCAAATGCGTTTTGTTTTTTAGTTTATTGCTCGTTTTACTGTTTTCGTTTCTCTGTTTCCTTTTCTTTTTTTTTTTCCTCTAAAACTATGCTATAAATCTCTCTCTTCTCTCTCTCTCTCTCTCTCTCTCTCTCTCTCTCTCTCTCTCTCTCTCTCTCTCTCTCTTGTTTGTTTATCGTCTTTATGTATTTTCGAAAATATATTTGTTAAGAGAACATTTTTGGCCTGTGGAATTACCGTTTGAGTAATGCGTTTCTCTTTTCATATTGAATGTTCTCTTTCATAGACGTCACAATACGTTTTTTTCTGCTTTTTTTTTCCCCCCACCATCTCACGGGCGAGGGGAGCAATAATAAAGAAACAGAGGTTTTTGTTATTTCCCTAATAAGAACTCTCCTCATCCCTCTCTCTCCTCTCTCTCTCTCTCTCTCTCTCTCTCTCTCTCTCTCTCTCTCTCTCTCTCTCTCTCTCTCTCTCTCTCTCTCTCCCATAAGCCAATTTTCGCCGTTTTCTGAGGTTTTGCAATGGCTTCATGGTTATCCTGTGTGATCCTGTGTGATCACAGGAAAATAGAAATCAATTGCCGCAGCTGAAATAATAGCGCCCTGTCGCTTCGTGTCAAATCTCGTGACCCCCCCCCCCCCCCCCCCCCCCCCCCCCTTGATGTTTGAAGAGGACAGAGAGTTGGTGGAAAGGTGGAAAGGGGTACAAGATTGTATATGATGGGCAGAATTCCTTTATTATTATTATTCTCTCTCTCTCCCTCTCTCTCTCTCTCTTAAAACACATATACACCATACACACGCACACCACACACACACACACACACACACACACAGAGAGAGAGAGAGAGAGAGAGAGAGGAGAGAGAGAGAGAGAGAGAGAGAGAGAATGACTGACAGACACACTGACAAACAGGCAAACTGACCTACAGAGAGACACAGGGAGAGAGAGAGAGAGACAGAGAGTGACGTAAAGGCTGGGGGGGGGGGGGGGGGGGGGGGGGGGGGGGGGAGGGACAGAGAGAGAGACAGAAAGAGACTGAGAGGAAAGAGAACTGAGCAAACATAAAAAATGGACAATGAATACGTCAGACAACCAGACTGACTGAAGAGTCAAGACAACACTACCATACGAAAATCCAGTCCGTGGTCAGCAGGAGCAGATCACTCTCAAAACTTCCTTACATTCCCGGAAATCAACAGGTTCAATGAGCGATCGTCTGTGAGAACGAGAGGCAGGCACCCGTCATCTGCAAAACACTGTTACTTTGGCTTTTTTTTTTGCGTTTGGAGTTTCATAAACCGTATTGCCCCAGTAAATATCACTAGGGAAATGACTTCAAAGTGCGGTGACTGAAGGCAGAAATTGAAACAAACTTCATAATGAAGAAGATTTACTAGTTCGCCAAACGAAAGAGTCAAACGAATCACTGACAAAACACGACGCGTTTCGACCTCTTGGTCTTCTTCAGGCAAAATGGACGTGGATTCCGCACTCACTTTGCGCCCAGTTTGAGGAGATAAAGCAATCGCTCGTTCTTCGCTTTCATTGTTTTGAATGTTGTTTTTGTCTTGCATGAAGAAGACCACAGAGGTCGAAACGCGTTTTTTTCTCCTTGTGATTTGTTTGTCTCTTTCGTTCGGCGGAACAGTAATTTTTTTTCTTTTAAACTTAACTGAAATTGAGTTCAGCAGATCATAAACACTGTCACATAGATCAACGTATTTAATAATAAAAAAAAAGAGCAGCAGCAGCAGCAGCAACAACAACAACAACAGCAACAACAAGAACACAAACAAACAGTTGAAGCAGCCACATCTCCGGTCGGCTTCTTTCCGTTCGTAGTCTTTGATACAGCCCAGAGAAATGTCTCTCAGGGGTAGAGGTCAGAAAGTGAAATTCTATTGTTACCCACCCCCCCCCCCCCCCCCCCCCCCCCCCCCCCCCCCCCACTCCTGCCATTGATTCCCCAAACGATATACACAGTAGGCCTAACGGCACCTGACTGATCTGTTGATTAAAGCGCAGATCCTGCTCTCATACGATACCGACTTGAAGGCTCCTCTCTCTCTCTCTCTCTCTCTCTCTCTCTCTCTCTCTCTCGTTGTGTCGGTGTTTTCAGGGGGGCTGAAGGAAGGGCCAGTCTGGTACGTTGTTGTGGCTAAGTGATAGCTGTGCGGATCTCTGGGGCCATGGAAACAGTGGCTGATGTGAAGAAACTTTGCTGGCAAGGAAGAAGTCCTGAGTTTTGAGTCAAGTGAAATCTCTCTCTCTCTCTCTCTCTCCTCTCTCTCTCTCTCTCTCTCTCCTCTCTCTCTCTCTCTCTGGTCAAACGACAGTTTTTTTTCTCTCTCTCTCTCTCTCTCTCTCTCTCTCTCTCTTCGGGGTTAGATCATGCTGCTCAACATTCTGAAAAAATACATATGTTTGCCCTCAAGAGCTTTTTAGGGGGTGAAATGAGAACACCAAATGATCTAATATAAGGGAAACGAATCGACATCCAATATTTATCATTTCAACGGTCAATGTATTCAATTTTGGCTAAAACTAACTCAAATGGACGAGTCAAGACTACCATGCAAAGCCTTTAGGATGCTGCTCGATTTAGATTCACGTGATAAAAGAGTTGGACTTTCAAATATCCACTGTAAATGGTGTACGCATGGATATGGATTTGTTTGGACAAATCACGGTGTAGAGGAAATAAATGCTTTATCACATGATTACAAGGAAAGATTGATTTTATGAAGGTGGCAGGAATGGGATTTCCATATTAAGATACTGATAGATTTAGTGTGTACAGAACGTTTTGTACGGTTCCCGATGTGAAAACTCATCTGTTACTGAATTTGAACATTATGTTGACAAGGTTCAGACTTGGCGTCTCAGAAATCGCTGGGCATTGCTACCAACATCGATCCCACAATGGCAATGATTTTAATCTGCCCACTGTGTCAAAACAGTAAAGAGGATGAGAGTCCATTTTGTTTTGTGTTGCCCAGCACTAAATAGCTTAAGACGGCAATATATTCCTGCAAAATTTCATTAGTTTCCAAACCAGTTTCGACTAAGTTTATTTTTGGCATGTAAACACGAAAGATCCATCAGAAATCTATCCATTTTCTTGTATAAAGCGTTCCGGCTGCGTCAAGTTACTATCTTGTAAGACGTTACCTTTAACCTTATAATTTGTAAGTAAAAAAACTTTGTGTGAAATGATTGTTCAATAACTCCCCATCATGAGGGGCAATGGCCTATATATAATTTAAAAATCTGAATCTGAATCTCTGTGTGTGTGTGTGTGTGTGTGTGTGTGTGTGTGTGTGATTAAAACGAAATTCTCACTCTGTCTGTCTGTCTGTCTGTCTGTCTGTCTCTCTCTCTCTCTCTCTCTGTGTTGATTGTCTCCCCTCCCTCGTTCCCCCCCCCCCCCCCCTTTTTTTTTTTTTTTTTAGATTCTTTTCCTCAAATTCATCCCTGATTGTCGTATCATAATTGAGTGTACTTTGCCATCATTTTTTTTTCTTTTTACCTTTCTTTCGTGCTTTCTTCATTGTCACTATCCTGAAGAGAGAAAAAAGTACAACAAACACACACTCAATACTACTTCTTCTACAGCGCCTTTCAAATGGTATTCGTTCTTTAGTTCATGCATAACGGACATACGACAAATCTGATTCACTTTTGATGTCTTCTGCAGTCACTCAATGGATTCCAGAAAAATAAAGAAAAAAGAGAGGGACAAGCCGGAGACAGACTTAGAGTGACGAAGACAGAAAGAAGAGGGAGAGAAAAGCATATTTTTCCCCCGTTGTGGGAATGACTGAAGATGTCACGGTACCAAAGAGAAGTCTCGTGAGGACAGGGAGGTGGAAGGGGAGAAGGATGCATAGCAATGAGAGAGAGAGAGAGAGAGAGAGAGAGAGAGAGAGAGAGAGAGAGAAGACAAGACAAGACAAGACAATTTTTTATATATTTATAAAGGCCATAGCCCCTTAGAAGGGGGGGTGTACTCATAATAACATTACACAATACATTTCGAGCAGATGATGTAAACAACTTAAGCTGACACAGAGTCTCGCCGTTTAAAACCTCTGTACAAATACACAGCAAGCTGATTCACTATTTCTTCATTAACCGATGCCATTAACAGGGTTAATTCAAATAAGGATGGATGTCTAAAGTACTCAGGAGGGATATACTGCTGTCTAGGATCACTTAATTTCTGGACATGAGAAAACAAAATGAACTTCATTTTCCTGTGTTTTATGACATAATGGGCAAAAAGTCATACGATCACTTGCAATTTCATAACGCTGAGAATGTGCATGAATATCTGAAATACCCAAGCTGACCTTTGTCACAGGATGTCTCAAATGTTTATTAACAACCGTTGATAAATAGGTAGAAATGCAATGCATAGGATTTAACATTCTGTGAACAGAAAGTCTACTGCTGTCTTCAACATGCGAGCTCCACCTCTGCCAAGTACAGTCAATCAATCTTTGCCGAAACACACGAATAAAAACCATTTACGTCACCAACACCCTGATTTTCCCACCAAGAATCAAATCCGAATTCATTCAATTTTAGTCTTAAATTAGAGGTCTAGTTTTTCCCCTGTCGTCTAACTCTGTGTAGGCTTTGTTTGGTAATCTGTTGTTGTTCCATTTGTGTTATTCTTAACCAGTAATGAGTATACTTGACCACTCAATTAAAATGTATAGGATATCTATTGGTTCTTCCACACAACACCAGATCGCTCGGAGTTTTCAGAGAAATACTGATGAATTTCTATAGAGCAAACAAGTGAATTTTCTCAATATGCGTAGCAGCAGAATCAAAACTTCATATTTCAGCGCCATATGACAGCATCGGTTGAATTCTAGCGTCAAATAATTTGAAAAATAAAGTCGAAGATTCATTATTTAAACATCGTTCAGTTCTTTAGTAAACACAATGACACACATTGAGCTCTACTTGCAAGAACTTTACAAGCAAAGGTAAAGCTTCAGCGTGCAGAAAAATACATGCCAAGGTATTTGTAAGCATTCACATCGGGCATATCAATTCCATTATATACCCAGCTTTCTCTGGCAGCAAACCAACCACCCTCTCTGAAACACAATAATGTCACTTTTATTCATTTGTATGTTTAATCGAAGTGAAGCAGATGCTCTTTCTCATCTGTTCAACTGGGGTTTGTAAACCACTATCGTTTAAGACATCAATGCAACATAGTCAGCTGACAGAAGAATGAAAATCTCAAAAAAAAAAAAAAAAAAAAAGAAAAATGATAAATAATATATAATTTATTAATTTTGCACGAGAGAGAGAGAGAGAGAGAGAGAGAGAGGAGAGAGAGATAGATGAGAGCGTCTATGTGTGAAAATGGGGAAGAGGAGAGGGACGGAGTGTGTATCGTGTTGGAGCAGGAGAGAGCAAGAGAGAGAGACGAGGGAGAGAGAGAGAGAGGAGAGACATATACAGACAACGAGAAGAAGAGAGGGAGAGAGGACAGAGACAGAGAGAGAGTGTGGGGATCGGAGATGTGGATGTGAGGGAGGAGAGAAAGAGAAGCAAAGAGAGATACTGTAGAGAGAGAGCTAGAGAGGAGGAGACAGAGATGAGGAGAGAGATACTGTGAGAGATGAGAGAGAGAGATACTGTGGAGGAGAGAGACAGAGAGTCAGAGAGAGAGAGAGAGAGAGAGAGAGAGGATAGATAGAGAGAGAGAGAAGAGAAGAGAGAGAGAGAGAGAGAGGAGGCCGGAAGAGGATAGGACTCTGGGGGAGGGGAGAGAGTCCCTTCCTACTTGGTCGCGTCTAGCTGAGAGGATAGAGAGGGAGAGTGAGAGGAGGAGACAGCTAATACGTGCGGAGGAGAGAGGAGAGAAGGACAGAGAGAGAAGAGAGAGAGAGAGAAGAGACAGAGAGAGAGGAGCAGCGCGATAGAGAGAGGAGGAGAGAGAGAGAGAGGAGACATACTTTAGGAGATTGAGATGATA
>JADBJO010005435.1:112500-136118 GCA_016801955.1 Conus betulinus
GTTTTGTTTGGCCAGCATATTTTATGTGGAACATTTGGGTTTTCAGTCGACTAAATGTTCTGTTAAGACAGGAATATTGTTCCCTCTTCAGCATGGTTTTTTTTTTTTTTTTTTTTTTTTGTAATATTACGTGTATTGTTCATACAAAACTTATCAAATGTTCAAAATGTATATTTCATTATGCTTTTTAAATCCGATATTTTTTCAACACGATTTCTGATTTATAGGTGTTCTTTAGTGCTTGTGTGTGGTTCAGCCTGTAATACTTGTTTCCCTCGCAGGGTTGTTTTTTTTAAACCACAATCATCATTCAGCGAGAACAAGTTTTTTTTTAAGCAAGTTTTTTTTCCTTCTATCCCCTGTGTCATTAAGCCAAAACTATATTTCCTGCACGTTGTTTGGCAAATGTGTTGTTTTCAGCCAGTGCTCGTTTTTGCTGTATTTTTATTTTTTTTTTTTACCATTACGTATTCTTACATTCATCACAATTTTTCCTGCATGATTTTTTTTCTCATTTATCGGTTAGCCAGCAGTACGTTTCCCTTCAAAATGATTGCTAATTCGTTTGCTTTGTTCGTTTGCTTTGTTCGTTTGCTTTGTTGATTCAGTTAGCACCCTTTTCCATATGATTATCATTGTGTAGTATTGTAACTTCTTAAAAGTTATTTTTGGACCTATTTCAGCGGTAATTTACAGTTCCATAAAACACACATTTCGAGGCGAGTTTCAAGCATGGGAAATTCGCTTGAATATCTTCTTTCGAAATTGAAAATAAAATGAGGCAGGGAACAGTAAACAGTAAACAAGTAGGGCAACCCTTACTCCCATAAGAAAACCTAACGCAGAGTCTTTTGATCTCCCTTGCATCCTTGGGTGGTAGGCTCAAAGATTGTCCCCTACATTTTATACTGTTTGCATAATTCTTTAGTTTTTCAGCAACTTTTCCCTCCCCACACTTTCGTTTGGTTTCATTTACTACCCTTCGCTGGCTGCTTTGGGGGTGCTGTTGGATTCTTCTTTGAACCCCTGGTGGTGGAGAGAACACCACGGTATATGGACTGTGGTGTGTCTCTGTTTGACGCCAGGAGCACGGACACAACCCACCGAACCTGCCTAATAAGTTCCAATCCAGCGGATGAAAGATCTCGGAGCAGGCAGTACAAAACAGATCTGCGGATGAAAGATCTCGGAGCAGGCAATACAAACAGATCTGCGTTCAAAGGGATGAAAGATCTCGGAGCAGGCAGTACAAACAGATCTGCGGATGAAAGATCTCGGAGCAGGCAATACAAACAGATCTGCGTTCAAAGTCGATTATGATGGTTCCGTCATCCAGATAGCGAAGAGTTTTCATGGTTCTTTCATCCAGATAGTGAAGAGTTTCATGGTTCTTTCATCCAGATAGCGAAGAGTTTTAATATCTACAATATATTTTCTTAATTTCGTATTCCCAGGTCTTCGATCTTCAGCCACTACACTCCCTGCCCCTTAGGTCCAAATCTTTACGAAGTCATTACTACGAAGACAGTTGAGTTGTTGCCCCACTTTTAGATGGTACGTTTTGTTTTTGTCTGACGTTATTCATGATTAGAAGGCTGTGCCAGTTTTGAATAAAAAATTACTCTGTGTTGGGTTTATTTATGGGAGCAAGGGTTGCCCTACTTGTTTACAATCTTCTCTTTCGCAGCCAGCGTTTAAGTCGTTGTGTCAACTGCACACACGTTAAAGTTATTTTGTGTAAAACACAGACACGTTTAAAGTGATTGTGTCACCCGCAGACACGAAAATCGTGCGAATGACGCCCGAATTACACTCCTGAACTTTTTTTTTTTCGCTTCAGGGAGCGAAACTTTGCTCGTGGCCGGCAGTTTATTCCTGGACGAAGGTGGGTGGGGCGTAGTTCACTTCCGTCTTGAACTACACTTGGGCATACTGCTGTCGTGTCTGGGGTCCATCCAGGCCTTCATTCACCAGACTGTAGGCGGCTCCGTGAGAATACCGAGTTTTGTTATCATTATTTTACCCAACTTCGGTGTTTTCCCGTCGTCTTTGCTACGCATTTCATGTTTTCTCCGCAGTGTATAAAGCAGCCAATAGAATCCCGTCATTCTGAACTGAAACTTCTTCCCTTTATTATGCTAAAACGAACAAACAAAACCCAAACACCGCCGCGAATAGAGCTTCAAAACATCGCGCAGGTAGAATCGCTACCTAGGAAATTTTTCGCAGGTAAATTTCACGTTGGAATTTCGCCTGTTCAAAAAATGAAATCTGGAATTGCGGCTGTAAGGTGAGCTGATTGGCTGAATTTGGAGAGCGAAGCTGATTGGCTGGTGGATTTGGGAAGCTATGCTGATGGTTGGTGGATTTGGGAGCGAAAAGGAAACAGTACTGACCTGATAATAAC
Source organism: Conus betulinus (assembly GCA_016801955.1). Taxonomy (NCBI): domain Eukaryota; kingdom Metazoa; phylum Mollusca; class Gastropoda; order Neogastropoda; family Conidae; genus Conus; species Conus betulinus. The sequence continues at coordinate 114,908 of JADBJO010005435.1, forward strand.
GTCCATTAAACCACAATGGTTGTTTTTCCCTGAGGCTTCTCACTGTTGACAGTCTCCTTCCTTCGTGATCACCGTTTCTCCTTCTCCACCCCAAGAGACCACTACACTGATTGTGTGGACGTCAAATGGACGTGGTAATCACCTGGACCTATCACATCATCTTTGTTTCTCTCCAGCCTTATTCTAACAATACTGTTTGGTAACACACGTTCGTGGCGATAATCCATCGCCGAAATGTTGATGGCAGATGTGTGTGTGTGTGTTGTGTGGGCGCGCGCGCGCACAATGTACTGGCTCATAGGCTGTGAGGTCAGGGGGTCAGCTAAACATACAATTGTAAGAGGTGGATACGTCAGCAGGAACACGCAACCAACGGACAGGTGGGAAAAAGAAGAAGAGATAATTCAAGCAGAAACATCTACAGGGAAATACGAAAGGCGACCCACGAACAGTTCGGAAAAAAGAAGAAGAGAGATCATTCAGGCAGAAACATCTACAGGGAAATACGAAAGGCAACCCACGAACAGGTAGGAAAAAGAAGAAGAGGTAAGACAAGTAGAAACGCTTAAGGGAAAGAATGAAAGGCAAGGCAGACAGAAAGAGAGGAAAGACTGAACACAGAAGGAAAACAGGAGGATGGGAGGGAGGGGGTGGGGGTGGGGTGGGGAGAAGGTGAACAGATGTAGCGAACAGAACGAAGAGGCAGGGAATTGTGTGTGTCAGAGAGAGAGAGAGAGAGAGAGAGAGAGAGAGAGGAAGAGAGAGAGAGAGAGAGAGAGAGAAAAAAAAAGGCATAGAACGGAAAAGTCTTGCTAAGAGTGACATTAAGAAGTGAAGATCTGTCTCCTGTTTGTCCTTTATTTCTGTTCCTCATTCACTTCGGAAACAAAACAAAGCATGACAAAGCAAACGACAACAAAAACTACAGAGCCAGTGACTCCCCCTTCAGTTGGCACTCAAAGCTGCGTACACCCAGACTGTACTTGATGGTAAGGTCAGACTGTACTTGATGGTGAGGTCAGACTGTACTTGATGGTGAGGTCAGACTGTACTTGATGGTGTGGTCAGACTGTACTTGGTGGTGAGGTCAGACTGTACTTCATAGTGAGGTCAGACTGTGCTTGATGGTGAGGTCAGACTGTACGTCATAGTGAGGTCAGACTGTACGTCATAGTGAGGTCAGACTGTACTTGATGGTGAGGTCAGACTGTACTTGATGGTGAGGTCAGACTGTACTTGATGGGGTGGTCAGACTGTACTTGATGGTGAGGTCAGACTGTATTTGATGGTGAGGTCAGACTGTACTTGATGGTGTGGTCAGACTGTACGCCATAGTGAGATCAGACTGTACTTGATGGTGAGGTCAGACTGTACGTCATAGTGAGGTCACACTGTACTTGATGGTGAGGTCAGACTGTACGTCATAGTGAGGTCAACTGTGTACTGATGGTGAGGTCAGACTGTACTTGATGGTGTGGTCAGACTGTACTTGATGGTGAGGTCAGACTGTACTTGATGGTGAGGTCAGACTGTACTTGATGGTGTGGTCAGACTGTACTTGATGGTGAGGTCAGACTGTACTTGATGGTGAGGTCAGACTGTACTTGATGGTGAGGTCAGACTGTATTTGATGGTGAGGTCAGACTGTACTTGATGGTGTGTTCAGACTGTACTTCATAGTGAGGTCAGATTGTACTTCATAGTGAGGTCAGACTGTACGTCATAGTGAGGTCAGACTGTACTTGATGGTGAGGTCAGACTGTACTTGATGGTGAGGTCAGACTGTACGTCATAGTGAGGTCAGACTGTACTTGATGGTGTGTTCAGACTGTACTTCATAGTGAGGTCAGACTGTACTTCATAGTGAGGTCAGACTGTGCTTGATGGTGTGGTCAGACTGTACTTGATGGTGTGGTCAGACTGTACTTGATGGTGAGGTCAGACTGTACTTGATGGTGTGGTCAGACTGTACTTGATGGTGTGGTCAGACTGTACTTGATGGTGAGGTCAGACTGTACTTGATGGTGAGGTCAGACTGTACTTGATGGTGTGTTCAGACTGTACTTCATAGTGAGGTCAGACTGTGCTTGATGGTGAGGTCAGACTGTACTTGATGGTGTGGTCAGACTGTACTTGATGGTGAGGTCAGACTGTACTTCATAGTGAGGTCAGACTGTGCTTGATGGTGTGGTCAGACTGTACTTGATGGTGTGGTCAGACTGTACTTGATGGTGTGGTCAGACTGTACTTGATGGTGAGGTCAGACTGTACTTGATGGTGAGGTCAGACTGTACTTGATGGTGTGTTCAGACTGTACTTCATAGTGAGGTCAGACTGTACTTCATAGTGAGGTCAGACTGTACTTCATAGTGAGGTCAGACTGTACTTGATGGTGTGGTCAGACTGTACTTGATGGTGAGGTCAGACTGTACTTGATGGGGTGGTCAGTGACCTTTTTGCTGCCCTGAATGAAGACACACACAATCTACTACTTCAGACATTTGACCACTCTGCTGCGTCTGGCCCTGTCAATCATTCTCCTTCCCCGCCTGAGACGGTCTTCGGCTTTCGCTTCACAGATCTTCAGTGCTTCCACGCGGGCGGACTGCCGCAAGATGCACTGAGAGTGACTGCCCCTTGTGGAGCGCTGGGACAGCGATAGGACAATTTTTTTTTCTTTTCTTTTTTGCTGTCCCATCTTCTGTGCCACCTCTGTGGCATTGCACCCACGCCGCTCATTCCGAGCCCCACCTCCCCCTCCCCTTACACACATCCCGTCCCACAGCCACAGCCCGGTCCGGCCCGCCGCAGCCCCGACATCGGCAATACCCAGGGAACAGTCAATGTCAAGTCGTCATGAGGGCAACCCCACCGGAGGAGACACTGCACTGCTGCCGAGTCACTTCGGTGATGTTCAGTGGCGCCTGTATCCCTGTTCTGATCCAACACACGCAGGGACCACCTACTACTAAGCCCCCTACTGACGACAATAATTGCTTAGTCGTGGAACCGGCGCGAAATTAGCTCTCCCTCCGAAGGGCGTGCCCCACGTCCGTCCAGCGATAGCCTCCACGAATCTGCCGATACCGGTGACCCTGACGGAATCAAAGCAAGGCCATAAACATGGAGAGCACATCGAAAGTGAGGCGATGGAAGAAACCTACGTATTACTGTGTGGGGTGACCTGAATAAGTTGCGGGGAGGGGGGAGGGGGAGTGGGGCAATACCTTTGAAGGGGCACAGAAAACTGAGACAGCAGCAGAGGAAGGTTGGAAAAGAGATGAAAATGCAGGAAAACTATCTTTGAACAAAAATAGTGAGAGGTTGGCCAGAGTAGAGGTTCCTGAACGCCTGCCTGCAGACACTGCAATGTTCAGTCTGCACCAGAGGTTGAACTGGGAAGCGAGCTCTGTTATGCACAATCCTTCATCTCTTACTCCTTTCTCCAGCCCACTCCCCACCCCTTTCCCCGTAATCCCCACCCCCCACTCCCCACTTCTCACCACACACACACACACACACACTGTTGCCAAACAAAAGGTATAGCCCTGAGCGGACTAGGCAAACATTTCACGCCCTGAGGAGACACGCGGCGCTACACTCTACCTCCATTTAGCGTCCATTCAGACTGTATCGATTTCACACAGGTAAATTATCGGCAAATTAGTGCGTTTCAATCGCTTCCCTTTTTTTTTCCTCCTTATATTCTTCACATCCCTGTACCCACCCAACCCCTTCGCAGTCCCCCCTTCCTTGACCCCTCCCAACCGTCTCCCCCCCTGTATAGACATCGTCCTTTGGCCTCAAGGCAACCTGCGTCCCCCCTGTATGTGTTTGACATCGTCCTGAACAGTGTCGTTGAACTTTTGAAAATCTCAGGCTTTAATCATCAGGCTTTGATCAGTGCAACAACAAGTGTTTTCTGGACAGACGAGAGGGTAGGGGCCCTGTGTCCGTTACCCTCTGCTTTGTATCCCAGTGTCTGTGACCCTCATTCTATCAATGTGTCCAGTGTGGATCCTTGTTTGTCAAATGTGTATCCCCTGTGTCTGCCTGTTGACAACAGAACGTGCCTCTAGGGTGTGTGTGTGTGTGACAGTGTACTGTGAACTCATTGATCAAATCCTGTGTCTGTGCCCCTCATTCTATCAGTGTGTATCCCTGTGTCCAGAAGAGAGGGGGAAGGGGTGCCCATTCTATCAATGTGTATCCCTGTGTCCGTGCCCCTCATTCTGTCAATGTGTATCCCTGTGTCTGTGCCCCTCATTCTATCAATCCCTGTGTGTGCCCCTCATTCTGTCAATGTGTATCCCTGTGTCTGTGACCCTCATTCTATCAGTGTGTATCCCTGTGTCCGTGCCCCTCATTCTGTGTATATGTGTATCCCAGTGTGTCCCTGTGTGTGCCCCTCATTCTATCAATGTGTATCCCTGTGTCTGTGACCCTCATTCTATCAGTGTGTATCCCTGTGTCTGTGCCCCCTCATTCTGTATCATCAGTGTGTATCCCTGTGTCTGTGCCCCTCATTCTATCAGTGTGTATCCCTGTGTCTGTGCCCCTCATTCTGTCAGTGTGTATCCCTGTGTCTGTGCCCCTCATTCTATCAGTGTGTATCCCTGTGTCTGTGCCCCTCATTCTGTCAATGTGTATCCCTGTGTCTGTGCCCCTCATTCTATCAGTGTGTATCCCTGTGTCCGTGCCCCTCATTCTGTCAATGTGTATCCCTGTGTCTGTGACCCTCATTCTATCAGTGTGTATCCCTGTGTCCGTGCCCCTCATTCTGCAAATCCCTGTGCTTTTAGGGTGTATCCCTTCGTGCCCATCTGATTACCCTATCTATCGTGTATCCCTGTGTCCTGTGGTGAACCTGTGACACAATTCTGTCAATGTGTACTACTATACTGTGTCCGTGCCCCTACTACTACTATTCTATCTATGTGTCCGTGCCCCTCATTCGTCAATGTGTATCCCTGTGTCTGTGACCACCATTCTTCAGTGTGTATCCCTGTGTCCGTGCCCCTCATTCTAAATGTGTATCCTTGTTCTGTGACCCCCCATTCTATCAATCCCTGTGTGGTTGCCCAGTCTCAATGTTTCCTGTGTCTTCCCTCATTCTATAGTGTTAAATGTGCAGTGCCCCTCATTTTCAGAGTTGTCTGTGACCCTCATTCTATCAATGTGTATCCCTGTCGTGCCCCTCATTCTGTCAAGTTATCCCCCTGTGACCCCATATCAAATGGCCCCTCAGTCTGGTGTATCCCTGTGTCTGTCCCATCAGTGTGTATCCCTGTGTCCGTGCCCCTATTCTGTCATGGTATCCCTGTGTCTGTGTCTATTGTGTAGTCTCTTCTCAGAGTGACCCGTGCCATGCTCAAATGGCAGTCCTCTTCAAAGTTCCCAACCATGCTAAATGGCAGTCTTGGCAGTCCCTCTTCAGAGTTCCCAGCCATGCTAAATGGCAGTCTGTTCAGAGTTCCCAGCCATGCTAAATGCAGTCTTGGCAGTCTTCTTCAGAGTTCCCTGCCATGCTAAATATTAAATGGCAGTCCTTCTTCAGAGTTCCCAGCCATGCTAAATGGCAGTCCCTTCTTCAGAGTTCCCAACCATGCTAAATGGCAGTCTTCTTCAGAGTTCCCAGCCATGCTAAATGGCAGTCTTCTTCAAGTGTATGCCATGCTAAATGGCAGTCTTCTTCAGAGTTCCCAGCCATGCTAAATGGCAGTCTTCTTCAGAGTTCCCAGCCATGCTAAATGGCAGTCTTGGCAGTCTGTCTTCAGAGTTCCCTGCCATGCTAAATGGCAGTCTTCTTCCAGTTCAGCTGGCCCTCATGCTATGGCATGTGCAGTCTTGTTCAGAGTCCCCCAGCCATGTTAAATGGCAGTCTTCTTCAGAGTTCCCAGCCATGCTATCAATGGTCTTCTTCAGAGTTTTTTTTCAGAGTTCCCAGCCATGCTAAATGGCATGCTAAATGGCATCTTCTTCAGAGTTCCCGGCCATGCTAAATAGCAGTCTTCTTCAGAGTTCCCAGCCATGCTAAATGGCACTCTTCTTCAGAGTTCCCAGTCATGTTAAATGGCAGTCTTGGCAATCTTCTTCAGAGAGTCCCGGCCATGCTAAATGGCAGTCTTCTTCAGAGTTCCCTGCCATGCTAAATGGCAGTCTTCTTCAGAGTTCCCAGCCATGTTAAATGGCAGTCTTCTTCAGAGATCCCAGCCATGCTAAATGGCAGTCTTCTTCAGAGTTCCCAGCCATGCTAAATGGCAGTCTTCTTCAGAGATCCCAGCCATGCTAAATGGCAGTCTTCTTCAGAGTTCCCGGCCATGCTAAATGGCAGTCTTTTTCAGAGTTCCCACCATGCTAAATGGCATGCATAAATGGCAGTCTTTTTCAGAGTTCCCGGCCATGCTAAATGGCAGTGGCAGTCTTCTTCAAAGTTCCCAACCATGCTAAATCTTCAGTCTTGGCAATGGCAGTCTTCTTCAGAGTTCCCAGCCATGCTAAATGGCAGTCTTCTTCAGAGTTCCCAGCCATGCTACAAATGGCAGTCTTGGCAGTCTTCTTCAGAGTTCCCTGCCATGCTAAATGGCAGTCTTCTTCAGAGTTCCCAGCCATGCTAAATGGCAGTCTTCTTCAGAGTTCCCAGCCATGTTAAATGGCAGTCTTCTTCAGAGTTCCCAGCCATGCTAAATGGCAGTCTTCTTCAGAGTTCCCAGCCATGCTAAATGGCAGTCTTCTTCAGAGTTCCCAGCCATGCTAAATGGCAGTCTTGGCAGTCTTCTTCAGAGAGTTCCCTGCCATGCTAAATGGCAGTCTTCTTCAGCTGGGCATGCTAAATGGCAGTCTTCTTCAGAGTTCCCAGCCATGTTAAATGGCAGTCTTCTTCAGAGTTCCCAGCCATGCTAAATGGCAGTTTTTTTTTCAGAGTTCCCAGCCATGCTAAATGGCATGCTAAATGGCAGTCTTCTTCAGAGTTCCCGGCCATGCTAAATAGCAGTCTTCTTCAGAGTTCCCAGCCATGCTAAATGGCACTCGTCTTCAGAGTTCCCAGTCATGTTAAATGGCAGTCTTGGCAGTCTTCTTCAGAGTTCCCAGTCATGCTAAATGGCAGTCTTCTTCAGAGTTCCCTGCCATGCTAAATGGCAGTCTTCTTCAGAGTTCCCAGCCATGTTAAATGGCAGTCTTCTTCAGAGATTCCCAGCCATGCTAAATGGCAGTCTTCTTCAGAGTTCCCAACCATGCTAAATGGCATGCTAAATGGCAGTCTTCTTCAGAGTTCCCAACCATGCTAAATGGCAGTCTTCTTCAGAGTTCCCGGCCATGCTAAATGGCAGTCTTTTCAGAGTTCCCAACCATGCTAAATGGCAGTCTTCTTCAGAGTTCCCGGCCATGCTAAATAGCAGTCTTCTTCAGAGTTCCCAGCCATGCTAAATGGCACTCGTCTTCAGAGTTCCCAGTCATGTTAAATGGCAGTCTTGGCAATCTTCTTCAGAGTTCCCAGTCATGCTAAATGGCAGTCTTCTTCAGAGTTCCCTGCCCTGTGCTAAATGGCAGTCTTCTTCAGAGTTCCCAGCCATGTTAAATGGCAGTCTTCTTCAGAGTTCCCAGCCATGTTAAATGGCAGTCTTCTTCAGAGTTCCCAACCATGCTAAAATGCATTCTTCTTCAGAGTTCCCAACCATGCTAAATGGCAGTCTTTGCAGTCTTCTTAAGAGTTCCCAGCCATGCTAAATGGCAGTCTTCTTCAGAGGTCCCCAGCCATGTTAAATGGCAGTCTTCTTCAGAGTTCCCTGCCATGTTAAATGGCAGTCTTCTTCAGAGTTCCCAGCCATGTTAAATGGCAGTCTTCTTCAGAGTTCCCAGCCATGCTAAATGGCAGTCTTCTTCAGAGTTCCCGGCCATGCTAAATGGCAGTCTGCTTCAGAGTTCCCGGCCATGCTAAATGGCAGTCTGCTTCAGAGTTCCCGGCCATGCTAATGGCAGTCTGCTTCAGAGTTCCCGGCCATGCTAAATGGCAGTCTTCTTCAGAGTTCCCAGCCATGCTAAATAGCAGTCTGCCCACAGCTCCTCCCCCACGTCCACTTCGGGTGGGGGGGGGGGGGGGGCAGTACTGTTTCGCTCTTTCCAGCGGGTATATGTCATCCTCCTCATAGTCCTGTCTGCAAGCGCTATCACCGTGTGTTTTCAATGTTTTTAAGGAAAATCTCAACTTCTCCACATGATATTTGGAGGGCAGTTTGTTCCTGTTTGCTTCCTACCTTGACTATGGTGACAGTTTCGCTCTTTCCATGTCATCCTTTCCTGGTCCTGTCAGCAAGAGGCTGCCTCCATGTGTCTTTGAAGAGGCTTTTTTAAGAGAGAGAGAGAGAGGGGGGGGGGGACTTCATATGATATTTGTGGGGCGCTTTGTTCCTGTTTGCTACCTAGATTGGACGGTTTGACCGCTTCCTCGTTGCCCATACAACCACAAAGGAGGAGGGTGGGGGGGGATCTACCGTAACACCTGGTTTGTTTTAGGAGCCCAGTGTTTGAAGCTTCCTTCTGGTGTCCTGGGGGTTCTTTTCTTTCTTTAAGGAATCATATTTGATTTTTTAAAACTAAATAAAAAAAATTACAAATAAAGACTACAAAACACATACATAAGGTAATAAAACAATAATAACAACAAAACATAATTATCAAGACCATTCTCATGATGATCATAATCATCATCGTCGTCATTATCAACATCAACGCCATGTCATACTGTGATTACCAACACTACTATTACCACTACTACTACTACTACTATTACTACTACTACTACTACTATTACTACTACTACTACTACTACCACTACTTATGATAATAAAATGAACAACTTTAGTCCCTTAATGAGCATTATATCCGTTTCTCCGTGTGATCACAGACATATAATAACCACAAGGACACGCACGCACACACACACACACACACACACACACACACACACACACACACACACACACACACGCACGCGCACGCGCGCGCGCGCGCGCGCACACACACACATCATCGTTAAATAGATACAAACAAAACAAAATGACAGAACCAAACAGATAACTCAAACAAGCATATAAATCAATCAAACAGAGGAAACAAAGCAACTGGCCGTGACCATATCCTTTGGAAGCCTTGAAACGACGAATGCATTAGTTCAATTATGAAGAATATGGGAGCCATTGTGTAACCACCTTTGCGAATGACATGTGAAGACAAGCAGCAGACTGGAGGACCCGGTCCCTCTGGCAGGACTGATGATTCTCGGGAAGAGTTCGATAGTCTGGGAGGAAGATCCTGCCAGATGACGGACCGTTTCTGGCATCATGTTAGGAGGGTCAGAGCTGTATGACGTAATAAACAGTTTACAGCTCTGAAGTTGACCCAGGCTTCTGCTGTACTTGACACAAGTGGCAGCACGCGAAAAATGAATGCGCAAAGGCCGTGCGTAAGGAATCGAGTATCTATAGACTGGCGCAGTTAGATTGTTTTGAGAATTTTCATTGTGTCTGAAAGTTGATCCTCTTCATTTTCTTTGATACAACCGTCAAGTCACAAGCCAGACAGTTTCAAGCAGACACTTTTAAAATCAAAGGAATGGGACTACTTGGGCGCTTTCAGCTGGCGCAAAGATAGGGTCACGGGTGAGTGCAAAAGGACTGAAATGTGACGTCAACACAGCAGCAGGTCATGTATTTGAAGATTGTTTGTGATTTCATTGGTGGAGATCCCTCCGCCCCCCCCCCCTCCCCAACAAGGGAAATAATTGGTGGGGAGTTGTTCTTTTGATCAGTTATCAGTTGAACATTAAATGGTGGCTCAAATTTAGGGGCAGGCCTCAAAACGCTTACTTGGAGTATAATGACAGTGTTTTAGTGCAAAACCCTGAGGCGCGTGGCCAATGTCTCTCCACACACACCTTTTCTCCCTCTTGGTACGGAGAACAATCTTGTCTCTCACCTTTTTCTCCCCCTGGTACCAGGAACACCACAAAGCCCTTCCAATCACAAATCTACAGGGGTCCTTCTCCTCTGCTCCCCGTCCTCTCGCACGCCTCGAAACGTGAGCTGTCCGTATCCCCCTGCCTGTGGTTCCAACTGTCACAGTGGCTTTTTGTCTCCCCCCCCCCCCCACCCCACCCCCCCACCCACCCACCCAAAAACTCGCACCTTGAGAGACGTACACTTACTTCGATTCCAATGGCAGTGACAGCGAGTCTATACAGTATGGTGAAGTCTAAGTGTCAAAACTATGAACATAAAATGAAGAAAAAAAAAAGATGGACAGGATAATAACAGCATGCAGTGTGTGTGCATGCGTACACACGCATGCATGCGCGCGAGGGGGGGGGGGGGGGGGGGGGGGGGGGGGGGAGGGGATGGGGGGTGTGGGTGATGGTGGGGGGGTGAAAGGGGGGAGACAGGGATTGGGAGGATCAGTCCTTTCCAGAGTCTATGGGGAGACAAGAATCGTCTCCATTTCTGATCAAGGCTGTGTCGATCGTAGGACGATAACCCAGTGTTTTGCCTATCACCCATCCAAGGACGAATCGATCCCACCTTACCACCTATCTGTCTGTCTGTCTGGTCTCTCTCTCTCCTCTCTCTCTCCTCTATCTCTGTGTCCCTCCAACCTCTTTGTCCCCTGTCTTGCGTTCTCTCTCTCTCTCTCAATCTCTCTCTCCTCTCTCAACCTCTCTCTCTCTCTCTCTCTCTCTAGGGCTCACTCTTTACTGGTCTCTTGTTCTTGAGGGCATGGTGTAAAAAATAAGCGTTATATGCCGTTTTAAAACCCTCAATAAAAATGTTCATATTCGTATTCGTATTTACTCTCTCTCTCTCTCTCCTCTCTCTCCTCTCTCCGTCTCCTCTCCTCTCTCTCTCTCTCTTCCTTCTCCTCTCTCTTCCTCTTCTTCTATCTTCTCCGTCCTTCCCTTCTTTCTCTTTCCTTCCTCTTCTTCTCTTTCCCACCCCGCACCCCCTTCTCTCTTCCTTTCTCACCTCTTCTATCCCCCCCTTTCGGTTTCTCTCCCCCCCCCCCTCTCTCTCTCCTCCTCCCTCCCTCTTTTTCTTCCCTCTTCATACCTCCCTCCCTCCTAACCCCTCTCTCTCTTCCTTCCTCCATCTTCTTCTCTTCCCCTCTCTCATCTTTTTCTTCTCTCTCTCTCCTCTCCATCCTCTCTCTCTCTCTCTCCGCTCTTACTTCTCCTACCTCTCTCTCCCCACCCCATTGTCCCAGACTTCATGCGCCACTGGGTATTTTATTTGAACTTTTTTTTTTGTACACAGCATTTTTTTTTTTTTTAGACGGGTCTTGTTTGGCAGGTTGAAAACAATGGCTTTGACCCAGATAGAATAGAACAGCTTTAAAGTACTTGCGTGCGTGTGGAGCAGTTTGAAAAATGTGTGTCATGTGCGGCGAGTGGAAGGTGTAGAGGACGGAAAAGCAAGCGAGTGTGAGCACTTGTGTGTGTGTTGGTACTGGGAACCAGTATTGCATACCTGAACGTGTGTGTGTGTGTGTTGTGTGTGTGTGTGTGTGTGTGTGTGTGTTGTGTGTGTGCGCGCGCGCGCGCGCGCGTATTTTATGCACATCTCCAGCGCATGCGTTTCGATCTCGCACAAACGCACGTGCGTGTTTGCGGTAAAATTTGCTCTACTCTCGAGCATGTGGTTTTTTACTTCCGGCTCCGGCTAACAGGACGTCACTTCGCCAAAAAGCAGGTTCTCCAGTTACCCTAACCTGTCTAGAGCATTTGGCATGGAGGAGGGTGGGTATCACAGGTTTAGCCTCCACCTGTGCCCCTGCACTCTCCTCCTCTCTCTCTCTCGCTTATGTTGTGAGCGTGAGAACGGGTGGGATGATTTAGTGGTTAGCAAGGGTTTCTGTATATTTGCCTTTTTTTTTTTTTTTTCCTTCTTTTTTCATCTTTTTTGTTCTTCATCAGGTACTTGTTCTTCTTGATCGTGTTCATCTTCTTGTTTCTCCTCTTCTTCTTCCTCTTCTTCCTCATCATCATCAATCATCATCATCATCATCATCATCTCTTCTTCTTCTTCTTCTTCTTTCTTCTTCTTCTTCTCCTTCTGCTTCTTCGTCTTTCTTCTTTCTTCTTCTTCTTCTCAAAGATATGACACTTCTTCTTTGTCTCAAAGAATTGACAGGTGTTCTTGTGTTCTGCGATAGTCAACACGTTTGTACCTTCACTGCTGAGACCGAGCCACACACACCACACACACACACACACACACAACACACACTTTATGTATATCCATTTTGCTCGTTAACGTCATTGTGATTTAAAAAGAAAAGTTGTTTGAAGAAAAAAAAAAAAAAAAAACAATGGTCAAAAGCCTGCATTCTTTTTGGAAGCATTTTTCTCACATCTTCACCAGTATAAACTGAAACAGTCGTGCTCTAAAAAAAAAAAAAATACCAGTCCGCGCCGGAAAAAAAAAAAAAGCAAAAAAAAAAAAAAAAAAAAAATCACAAGACAAAACACGACGCGTTTCGACCTCTTTGGTCTTCTTCAGGCAAGATAAACCAACATTCAGAACAATGAAAACGAAGAACGAGCAATCACTTCTCTTCTCAAACTGGGGGCAAAATGGACGTTGAATTAGTACTAGCTCGCTCTTCGTTTTCACTGTCCTGAATGTTGTTTCTCTTGCTTAAAGAACACCAACGAAATTGAAACGCGTCGTGTTTTATCTTGTAATTTGTTTGTCTCTTTTGTCCGGCGGAACAGTATTTTTTTTTTCTTAAAAGTTTTGTTTCAATTTCCGCTTGCTGTCACCTCACTTTGAAACAGTCATAGTTCCAATCTGTCTTTGTTTGTTTGTTTGTTTGTTTGTTTGTTTACCAATACTTATAAAGATTCGTTAGTCATGCAGTCGAATCACTCGGACTGCCGGGGTTAAACCGACTATCCATGATGAAAGCGTTTTGGTGGCATGCTGAAAAGAAAGAAAAAAAGATACATCCGGAGGTGCAGGTGGGACCCAGAAAAGTACTGTCCTCAACTGCCGAACAAACCAGCTGGGAGCAATCCTGCACCAACATTTTGGAAGCCTGCACTGTGTTTACATAGGGTGCAGGCACGCACAGGTGGGGCATTCCAGTAAGACATCAAGAGACATGATTGCTCCCTGGCAGATGCTATTGCGTAATGGCCACCGGATGTGACACGACAGAACCTCCACGGGAGCGTTCCCATGGGTGTTCCAGCCCATATTTTCATGAATGCAAGACCCACAGGCAAAAAAAAAAAAAAAAAAAAAAAAAAAAAAAAAAAAAAGCCGCCACGGTCAAGCAACTGCCGTGTGCATCCCGCAGCCTCGCTCGTTGCTGTTCCGCTGACAGGTGAAGACAGTACAACTCCAGACATGGCCGAGCTTTTTGCCATGAGGTCTTCCGTGCTCTCTGAAGAGAATCCCAGGTCACAGTCTTTCCCGTTGATTTAGGACCTTCCCTGCGGTCAGTGAGTCTTCTTTCCTCACCATCACTGGATACCGCTGACTGATCATTTCAGCGACTCGTCACTGCAAGTCAACCCTACACAGTGATCACCGGGTTCATCCGCAGTTCCGCGTGTGTGGCTGGAGCTTTAGGCGATTCCCGATCCGACTCCTCTCCTGTCCTTCTCTCGTTTAGACTCTCGCTGGTTGCGACATGGAGGGTGGGTGCGTGGGGGGTTGTTTCGGGTTGTTTCTGTTTTCACCTCTGAAGAAAACCACACCCCCGGGGGGTCAGGCCAGGGGCAGCTGATCCAGACAAAGGGCAGAGCACTGGGCGTCTGTCTGGCCACGGACAATCCATTGCTGCTCAATTTCAGCTACAGGTGAGAAACTGCCCGGGGTCTGTTCCGGCCCGCACTGAGTTGAAAGAGTTTCCCTCCCTTCATTTCTATTGTCAGCAGATTTTGCTCGTGAATTGTAGAAACCCTGGAGAGGAAGGTGGGGTTGGGGGGAGAGGTAGGGAAGAGAGAGAGAGAGAGAGAGAGAGAGAGAGACAGACAGACAGACAGACAGACAGACAGAAACTACACAAGAAATATACACATATAAAGGTGTGCACGCGTGTGAGCGCGCTAAGAGAGAGAGAGAGAGAGAGAGAAAGAGACAGAGAGAGAGAGAGAGAGAGAGAGAGAGAGGGGTGAAGGAAGAGAGAGAGTAGGGAGAGAAACAGAGAAAGACACGCAGAGAGACAGACAGGGACAGACAGACAGTGACAGAGAAAGATGATTCCGATGAGTTATTCATTGATAGACCCTGACCCCTTATGAGAGGTTTTCTGAACACCATGCTGTACACCACAATCAGAATATACATGTGCAAGCAACGCTATAAGATACACGAACAATAATGTACTTTAAACCACGGCTAATTCCTTCGAGTTTTGGAGCTCTATAAAAGCAGAGTAGAATTTTCTGCACAATGCCAGTTCTCGCTGAGGGTAATTTACCAAACAGCGTGGATCAAACTATATGAACATCGAGCAGGATTAGATTTCAGGTCCCACTCCATGTGTGTGTGTGTGTGTGTGTGGTGTGTGTGCGTGCGTGCGTGTAGTGTGTGTGTGTGCGTGCGCGTGTGGTGTGTGTGTGTGTGGTGTGTGTGTGTGTGTGTGTGTGTGTATGTGTGTTGTGTGTTGTGTGTGTGTGTGTGTGTTGTGTTACGCGCGCGAGAGCCTGCGTGAATGTGTCAGAGCGGAGTGTGGGTGTAAGGAGGGTGGAAGTGACTCGGGAATGCGATCTCTGCTTCCTTTTTTGTTGACCATCACCTGAACTCAGCACAGCTACGGCGCTTACAGATCTAAAAAATAATGATGATAATAATAGCAGTAATAACAACAACAACAACAAACAACGATGATGATGAACAATAATGATTATAAAGCAATCATCATCATCATAATCATGATAATAACAACAATAATAATGATAACAGTAATGATAACAGTGATGATAATAATAAGATAACAACAATAAGAAGAAAGAGGAGAAGAGGAAGAATGATGATGACAATAATAATGATGATGATGATGATGATGATGATGATGATGATGCTGTTGATGTTTTATTTGACTACAGCAGCAACAACAATAATATAATGATGATGATAATAACAACAATAACAACAACAACAGTAATAATAACAGATCATCATCATCATAACAATGACAATAATAATAATGATACAACAACAACAACAACTACTACTACTACTACTACTACTACTACTACTACTACTACTACTACTACTACTAAAGTAAGAACAACAATAATGATAAAAAACAATCATGATAATAATAACAACCACACCACAACAACAATGATAATAATGATATAATAATGATAATAGTAACGATAGTAATAATAGTAATTCTCTTCTTGTTGATATTAACGGGTTTTTTTTTTCTGAAATATAATAAGTTTACTGCTGGAAACAGTGCTTCCGACACGTCATGCAAAACAAAGAGAGACCGAAAAACAGTACAGCGTACACTGCAAATGAAAGACTGCTATGGTCTGGCCATAAACCAACAAAAAAAGACGCACCATTCGCCAGACCCTAAGCTTTGAGTTCACTTCAAATGATAGCCACAGAAAAACTCCGAAAGGAAAAGGCTCAAGACTAAGAGATCTCACTGAGTTTATTAAAAAAAAAAAAAAAATCTCGGAAAAACACTCAGCTAATGCGTTTATTTTAAGTTTGTTTCTGATTAGTGTTTAATTAAAGATGACACGTACTATTTCAAATATACATACACACCTGTATTATCGCGCTGATAAACCTGCACACACACACCCACGCTCTCTACTCTCTCTCTCTCTCTCTCTCTCTCTCTCTCGTTGTCTCTCGTCTCTCTCTCGCTTTTACACACACACTTACATACTACTCTCTCTCTCTCTATATCTCTCTCTCTCTCTCTCTCTCTCTACGCTCGGTGAAGGCCTCACACCTCAGATCCTCTCCTCTCATCCTCTCATCTCTCTCTTTCTCTCGCTCTCTCTCTCTCTCCCGCTCTCTCCTCCCCTCCTCCCTCCTCTCTCTGTCCTACACACACACGCGCGCTCTCTCTCTCTCTTATTTACACACACACACACCACACAACACACACACACACACACACACACACACACACACACACACACACGTGCGCTCTCTCTCTCTCTCTCGTTCACGCTCCACACACACACACACACCCACACACACACACACACACACACACACACAACACACACACACACACACAACTTCGATTTACGGTCCAAAATTGCATCAAACGAAAGATCTCATGTTGATGGAGGGGCAGAGAGAGATAAATAAAGAGAAAAGAGGAGAACAAGAGAGAGACGAGAGAGAGAGAGAGAGAGAGAGAGAGAGAGGAGAGAGAGAGAGAGAGGAGAGAGAGGATTTCCTGGCCACTACCACACTCAAATCAAACGAAAACAAAATCCAGACGCCATGTCACCAGATCAGGTAGACTAACACGCAGGTCCCACGACCTCAGCTCCGCAGAAAAATGAGATTTTCGTGCAAGAGGTGTTAGTTTTAGTTCTCAGGAAAATTGAAAAATCAACACAGGGACTGACAGCAGATTTATTTTGTCAGGTATGAGGCTCCATTCTAGAGAGTCGCTATAGAACAAACGAGAAGAAAATGACAAGATGGACAATCGTTTTGTCATCCTGTAATTTATGACGTATGGAAGAATAAACCTTCAGTATTACATACATCTTTTCCAAAGCTCCCTCAGAAAGTCTTTCTTCTTCTTCTTTCTTTAAGCGTCCACAATCATCGTGTTGATTATTCCGACACTTTTGTATCACCATTTTTTTATCCCGCCATTAAGGCAGCCATACTCCAACTTCGGGAAGGTGCATGCTATGTGTAACGTGTCATCCATACCAATGGCCAAACTGGCCTTCTCTTCTGAAAGTTGATGGGATTTTACGTGTGTGAAAGATGTTGTGCGTACGTTCACACACAGAACCTCGGTTTCTAATGTCATTCGAAGGACTGTATAGGAAAGGAGTCAGAACCAATGTTAACTCCGAGAGGGAAAAAATCCCCTTGTAGGCTACCGAAACGGCCCAGCGGAGATGCGAACCCGCCAACCCCAAGATTACCAGTCCGGCCCTCTATCAACTGAGCTATTCAGGCCCCGAATCTTTGATGTATTGACAACTACTATTTTTGATTCAGAGTGCTGAATCCAAAAACGATTTATCGTGACTGTAACATTTCAAATCGTGGCTTTTTTGTGTGACGTTTCCAGTTGTGTTCCTGGTTGTCTATGAATCTCTGTGGAGGCAAAGTCGTCCCCGGGACGCACTGATCCTCTTGAAAGAGATCGGCCTCCGCGGAGGCGGATTGACTGAGACACCAAGCAGCAGCAACCGCCAAGAATGCCACAGGCAACAATTAGGATTTCGCTCTAAATCACTGTATAATCCTAATCCGTGTCAGATTTTTGACGTCTAACATAAGTTTTGGGCCAGCATTTTATCTCAATCAATAAAGGACCCCCCTGCCAACTTCCCCCCCCCCCCCCCCCCCCCCCCCCCCCCCCCCCCCCCCCCCCCCCCCCCCCCCACCCCCCCCCCCCCTCCCCACCCCCCGCCACCCAACCATTTCACTTGAATTATGGGATATTCACCAAATCGAAATATGAAATAAGTTTTCAAGAGAAATTCATTTGTTTTCTTTTTTTCTCAAGGTATCTGAAACATTTCAAATACTTATTACAGCCTTAATTTTCTGCTTACCAAACGTGATCCCTATAAACTTTGTCTAGAGCTACAGTAGAGCCACATCAAGCTGGGTGTTTGTTGGCATTATCCACCTGTACATCTGTCTGTGTCAACCCCCCCCACCCCCCCCCCCATATTCCCTCTTTCATAGATGCTAAGTATCTTTCTTCTTTGATGAAACTATAATATCTCTTTTATACCTATTTTTACTGCCTGTCCAAGACGTGAAGTTGAATCATATACATGTTAAGCAGGCTTAGCGGGCTTGCAGCTGTGTTTTCCAGAGCAAGATTACACTGGCAGCGAAGAACGGAACAAAGAGTTCCCATGACTTTTTTGCCTGTCTGTTTTTTCGAAGGTAGATTACACTGGCAGCAAAGAATAAGATAGAGAGGTCAATCACAGCTTATTTTTCTTTGTGTCTGATCTTCTGTCCGTGACGTGGTATAAATCCCCACGCCCTTCATTTCGTCCTGAGGCAGGCCAAGCAGAGACGATCCGCAGGAAACAAGCAATGTTACATCTTCGTAGGAAACCCGCCAGGGAAGACACCGCACTGCTGCTCAATCACTTTGGTGGTGTTCAGAGGTGCTTGTTTCTAACATGCGCAGGTCACCACCTACTAAGCCCCCCACTGACGACAATACTCGCTTAATCATGGAACCAGCGTGAATGAGCGCCTCTCGGGAGGGTGCAAGCCCATCCATCCAACGATGGACCCCTGGTCCTATGATCTTGCCAGTGCCAGGGACCTTGACATGAATTCCTCCAAGACATGTACATGGCGAGGAATTCAGAACTGAGGTCACCACACGATACCAAGGCCATGAAGGGTCAGAGAATGTGAGACATTTTTTTTGTTTGTTTGTTTTTGGTTTTGAATGATGATCAATAAAGAAGGGAAGAGTGGAGATGGTGCTATGGATATCTATTGCCGGTCGGAGACTGGATGGCAAGGTGGCATCCAGTGCTTCCTTTAGTAACATGTCACCTTGCGTCAACCAGGCCCGAGACATACAGACACCTGCAGGAACATAAGCAACACTCTCATCTTCGCGTCCAGTCAATGGATAGAACTCGAGCGTGTAGTTTCAGTCTTTTCCCCCATTCGAGTTCATAGCTAATCAAACTCTGGGTAATAGCCCATCGAGGCGGAAAAAAAACACAAAACAAAAAAACCCACGATAAATGTATGCCGATAGTGGGATTCGAACCTACAACCCTGCCCCACGCACACACCACTGCCCCAGGGAGGGGATCCCCCGCTCAGTGAACGTTTTTGGTAAGTTGGTAGTGAGCCATGTCCGTATCGTCTTTAAAAAAAAAACTGACCTGTTTAAAAAAAAAAAAATCAGGAGAAGATAACGCCTGTCTTTCCATTGCAAACAGAGTTACCTGTTTTTTCTCAGTCATTGACCATAAAGCAATTTAAACACCGTCAGTTGGAAACGAACGTCACATTAAACAAGGCATGCAGATCTTTATTGATCGAAATATAACAACAAAAAAAAAAAAAACAAAACAAAACAAAAAAAAAAATCAGTTACCTATTCTCCTCAAACAACACGGTCTCTCTCGCCTCTCTCCATCTCTCTCTCTCTCCTCTCTCTCTCTCCCCCGTCCTCTCTCTTCCTCTCTTCTCTCTCTCTCTCTCTCTCTCGTCCTCTCTCAGCTGTTACGCTGATAGGAGCATAAAAGACTAAAAGCCGTAAAAAAAAAAAAGTCAAGGGAAAGATATGCATGTCTTTCATAATTAAAAACAACCACACCTTTTTTTTTTCGGGTTTATGAGCCCAAGCAGATAGATCTAGATCGTCCAGTGTTCGATCTGAAGCACACGTCAGGATGGCCATCGGGCATATCGGCTGTCTGCTCTCCGTGCACAGTATTTTACAACCCATGTTTTGGCTTTTTGCACTCCAGTTCTTATAGAAATAGGGAGTACTTTACAATGGGAACGAAGAAATACTGTCTGTGTGTGCGTGTCCGTGTTCAAAATGTGTTCCACTCGGTCCAGACAAAACTTCTGGGCTGATCTTTCTGAAAATTTGTAGGTATGTTCATTATGGAATAGCCGTTTACTAACGGCTAAAACAGCCCAAAACGGGTTTTTCTTCTGTATGGAATATCTCAGAAAGTATGACATCAATACAATTGACGTCGTAGCGTAAAACTGCGTCAGTTTAGAAAAGACGTCACATTATTTTCAAAATAAACCGGAGCACGTTTATATACTTTGCATCTTGTTCACTCTTTCTTTGGTGAATTGTTAAGCTGATTGATAAGGCAGAATTGCTTTGGGTCTGCTCACCCGCGACATCAGTCCCCATGAAAACGGCGGGGGTCACTCTGCTGAACGCGAACTCTAACACAGATTACCTCCCTTGCAGATTTCCCAACTTTGTCGGTGATGTTCATTGTTAATTCATTAATTCAGGACGAAAGTGAAATTGAATTTTGCTTCAAGAGGACTAGCGTGCTGCATTCAGCCCGATATCTCTGAACCAGACATGCCCCACGCATTCCTTGACAGATTGCGTATACTTCGTCAGCAACAAAGTCATCCCCTGTTCTGTGCTTCTACAAACCTAACTGCAAATGTTGAACAAAAATTGAAATTCTCTGGAAAATGTGTAACGGCTGAACAAACTTTCTATTAAACATATGTTCTTCTGAATCACTTCAAAGACAGTGAATACATCCCAAACACCGAGAGATCCCGCCCGAACTTTTTTTTTTCTTCACTTTTTCATGGTAGATTTAAACGCTGCTGTCCATTTTTGGATTTTTTCTCCCTTTGTTTTTGGTGTGTGTGTGTGTGTGTGTGGTGTGTGTGTGTGTGTGTGTGTGTGTGTGTGTGTGTGTGTTTGTTCTTTTCCATTCTGTTTTTGTTTTGTTTGTACTCAATTTGTCTTGTGATTACAGCATATACATCTGTAAGTGTGCTTTTCTTGTGATTATCAATTTCTCTCTTATGAGCGGTGATTTAATTGCAGACTCTGTTCAATTTCTCTCTCTCTCTCTCTATCTCTCTCTCTCTCTCTCACACACAACACACACACACACACACACACACACACACATGCAGCTTTGACAACATTGCTTGGTTTACAGCAGCAATACGAAACTTCAAATCGTGGAAAGCTCAAAACACTGAAAACCACATCAGAAGTTGAGACATTCTGTTTCTCAGGTTGCAATGAAATATCAGTGTCTTCTTTGTGAGGAAATTCAGTTTTACATGTAATTTTCAAACGACGACATGGATCCCTTTCTGTTGTGTAAAATTAAAATATCCCTTTCTGTTGTGTAAAATTAAAAGCAACAAATGAAATAGAATGGAATGAAATATAATGAGATAAGATGAAATAAAATAAAATAGAATAAGATGAAAAAAAAAAAACAAACACAAACTCCTAAAAGATTGTAAACAGGCAA
>JADBJO010005435.1:136233-141233 GCA_016801955.1 Conus betulinus
GTGTGTGTGGGTGTGGGTGTTAGTTTCTTTTGTGTGTGGGTGTGTTGTGTGTGTGGGGGGTGTGTGTGGGTGGTGTTATTCCAGAAAAGTCTGAATCTGTCACGGTAAATGAATAAGTTCAAAACAAAACACACACATGATGATCATACACCACGACATCATCACAGGTCAACCTGGAAGATCAACATCAAAGCCTTGGGGGTGTATTGTGCGCCAGTCGTCGAAGCCAATCTGGCTAATGGACGAACTCACTCAAGCGTTGAACACCCTCGCTTCCAAGATCGCATTGGACGATGAGGCTGGAACTGGTATCACACTTTCTTTTCTTTTTCTTTTTTTTAAATCCAGGTAGGTATCACTGGTCGTCTGAATTTTCTTTTTCGTTTTTCTTTTTTCTTTTTTTTGTTCTTTTTTTTTTTCTTTTCTTTTTTCTTTTTTTTTTTTTTTCGTGTCCATAGCACAGGTCACCGTGACATACGTTCCAGTTCTGGCTCTCGCCCTCCGCCGGATCGAAATGACGTGGGTTTAAACACACACAACACACCACACAACACACACACACACACACACAACACACACGCACGCACGCAACACGCACGCGCGCGCGCAAACACACACACACACACACACACACACACACACACACGCACGACCACACGCACACAACACACACACACAGAAAGAGAGAGAGAGAGAGAAGAGGGGGAGGGGGGGGAGGGGACAAAAACTGTCTTAACACATGGGAAACATTTACACATCAAAGCTAGATCGCGGTCGTCCAACAATGGGCGGTGGGAGTGGGGGTGGGATGGGGAGGGGCAATTTCTGGCTTTCTGGGTGTCCCACAGGGACACACATAAAAACACAGATGCAAACCATATAAAAAGTACTCCCCACTTTATCTTGAATACACGTGATATTCCCTAAAAGAGGAATAATCGTTAGGGGCCGCTATAGCCGTTAGTAACGGTTGTTCTGGGAAACATCGCGCCATCATCAGTGACCATAATGAACATAACTACAAACTTTTCAGAAAGATCGGCCAAGAGTACCTTTCTGAGATATTCTATAAAGAGAGAAATCCGTTGTGGGCCGTTATAGCCGTTGGTAACGGATATAACGGAAAAAAATAAAACATCGCGCATCCACTCCGTTACCCATAATGAACATACCTACAACTTTGCAGAATGATCGGCCTACGCCTAGTAGTTTTGTCTGGAGCGAGTGGAACACATTTTGACCACGGACACACACACACACACAACACACACAACACTCTCTCTATCGCTCTTCTATCTCTCTCTCTCTCACACACACACACACCACACACACACACACACGCACGCGCACACACACACACACACACACACACACACACACACACAACACCAGATGGAGAGAGAGAAGGAGAGAGAGAGAGACGAGAGAGAAGAGGAGAGCGAGAGTGGGGAGAGAGAGGGAGCGAGAGAGAGAGAGAGAGCATTTCTTCGTTCCCATTCTAAAGCACTCCCTCGTTTATAAGAACGGGAGATACAAACAAATGGTTGAAAGCGCGGTGGAAAAGGACGGGGGAGGGGGGGGGGGCGGGGAGGGGGGGGGGGGGGAGGGAGAGAGCAGCCGCAGTCACAAACCAGTCCTATTTCAGTTAATTGAGGCAAGGTAAGGAAGGGGTAGAGGTAGGCCTTATTCTCTCGTTCACAACGACTATAAACTACATTCATCCAAATCATAGTCAGGAAGGTAGGGAGGGGTGGTAGTGGTCGGAGATGAGGGGGGGGGGGGGGGGGAGGGGGGAGAATGAGGGGAATACTTAATAATGAGTACACTGACTTCAGTGTGTGTGAGGAACTGGTTTTTCCCATTCTGATTTTTTTATGTCAGCTGAATTCGGTTCAATGTCACTTCGACATGGGTTTTTTGCCTTTTTTTTTTTTCTTTCTTCCTTCTTCTTTTTTTTTTTATTTTTTAAAGCCATTTTACACGTGATTTGCGTATTTCGATTTTTTTTTTTTTTTTTATTTCTTAGGAGTTGAGCCGACAGCAGGGTTGGCAGAATGATAGGGGGGTGTTTGCGGGGGAGGGGGGGGGGGGGGGGGGGGGCGTCAATGAATCTAGAACTATCCGCCCCCTCCTCCATTTGATCCGCCTGCTGCCACATTGGTCTTTACGATGTGGTCAGCGGGTTCCAGAGCAGAATGAGACGATCGTGCACTTCGTCTTTCCGTCAGTGTTGATGGTCTCTGCCTTTCCAGCACGTCTGTCTGCTGTTTGTCTGTCTGTCTGTCTGTCTGTCTGTCTGGCTGCTGACCTCCACTTCCCCCCATCATCCTCACCGACCCTGCCCCCTCCGTTTCCCCACCCCACACCACTGACAGTCTGCCTCTGTCGGTCGTCTGTCTGTCTGTCACTCTGTACATTCTGTCATTCTCTCTCTTTGCGGTCTCCTGCACCTGCTCCCTCTCTCTCTCTCTCTCGCTGTCTGTCCTGTGCTGTCTGTCTTCACTCTCTGTGTATGTGAGTTGTGGGGTGGGAACGCCGCGTGCGTGCGTGTGTATGGGTGTGTGTGGTGGTGTGTTGTGTGCGTGAGTGCGTGGGCGTGCCGTGCGGTGCGTGCGTGCGTGTGTGTGCCAGGTCACCTAGTTTTCTTCTTTGTCCCCCACGTGTCCACAGCAGCAGAAGAAAGGAGCTGGCCACAGACTGTGTCAGCCTTGTCAACAGACTGTACAGGGAAAGGAGCTGCCCCAGACTGTCAGACTGTTCACCGCCTGTACAGGAAAAGGAGCTGCACACAGAACTGTGTAGCCGGTCACGCCTGTACAGGAAGGAGCCGCCAAGACTGTGTCAGCCTGTCAACGCCTGGCAGGGGCAGGAAAGGAGCCCGCCACAGACTGTGTCAGCCTGTCACCGCATGGGCAGGAAAGGAGCCGCCACAGAAACCTGGGCAGCCTGTCCACCGCGTTGCTAATCGGTATGGGCAGGATAGGAGCCGCCCAGACTGTAAGCATTTCACCAGCATGGGCAGGAAAAGGAGCCGCCACAGCTGTCAGCCTGTCCCGCTGGCAGGAAAGGAGCCGCACAGGGGACTGTCAGCCTGTCACAAGCCTGTACAGGAGGGAGGCGAAACAACGCGACAGTTTGGGGGGAGAGAGAGAGAGAGAGAGAGAGGCGACGAGAGAGAGAGAGCGAAGAGAAGAGATGATGGGAGAGAGGAGGAGGCGAAGAGATGAACGAGAGGGATTGAGGAGAGAGAGGTAAGGAGGAGGGGAAGAGAAAGAGAAGGGTGGGAGAGAGAGAAGAGGGGGGGAAAGCAAAGAAAGAGAGGGAGAGAGAGAACGCAAAGAAGAAACGTGTGTTGAATCATTAAAGAAACAACTTAGGTTGGACAGAGGAGGAGAGAGAGAGGAGAGACGAGAGAGACGAGAGGAGAGGAGAGGGTGAGAGAGCGGGAGAGAGACCACAGACAGACAGAGACAGGGGGACACAGACAGGATGAGGAGAGAGAGATGAAGAAGAGAGAGAGAGAGAGAGGAGAGAGGATGGAGAGAGAGGCGGAGAGGGAGAGAGAGGAGAGAGACGCGAGAAGAGAGCAACGAAAAAACGTTTGTGTTCTGAATCCATTAAAGAAAAAAAACTAGGTTGGAAGAGACGAGAGAGGAGAGAGTGCGAGAGGGAGACCAGAGAGAGAGAGAGCAGAGAGAGACAGACAGACAGACAGACAGAACAGACAGAACACAAGAGAGAGAGAGAGAGAGAGACGAGAGAGAGAGGAGAGAGAGAGAGAGAGGAGAGAGAGGGGACACAACAAGCGAACGTTCTTGGAATCCTGTTAATGAAAAAAATTGCGCCAAGGTCGGAAGTGGAACATTCTCTGAATCCATGAACAACCAACCTGGTGTTTTGATCCGTTTTACGCTTTTAGTTTGTTTTTTCGGAGAATAGCTTTTTTTTTTTTTTTTTTTTTTAAATACTATTGTGGTTATCTAAAACGTTCACCCTGTAGCAGACAGAACGAAACAATGACGCCATCTACGCGTGCTGTGTTTTTTGGAGGTCGGATTCGGCACGTGACAGATTGGAAATAAAAGTAAGCTCCCGAACCGAGAGATGTAACTCATGCGGCCCGCGGATGAAAGGGGAGGCAGAGTTGATAGATGGAAGAGAAGCCTCTGCCCGTCTGAAGCTTACTCCGGTAAACCTTAGAGGTGAAGGGGCCAGGTTTCACTGCCGGCCGAGTCGTACTTCTAAGGAGGCGATTTTTTTTTTAAAATGAC
This sequence comes from Conus betulinus, assembly GCA_016801955.1. Taxonomy (NCBI): domain Eukaryota; kingdom Metazoa; phylum Mollusca; class Gastropoda; order Neogastropoda; family Conidae; genus Conus; species Conus betulinus. The sequence goes on from JADBJO010005435.1 coordinate 140,505, forward strand.
TTGATCTCCCTTTTAACCAAGTTCATGCTTCAGACCGGGGCGGTGGGTTCGAAATCGTCGTGTTGCTTTATTTATGACCCCCCCCCCCACCCCCCCTAACCCCGCGCGTGCCTTCGCGGTCAGTGTGTTCCTCGTGTGTCCCTTTCTGTTTGCTAGCGCGGGTTGCGCCGTGTGGCCGCGGAGTTAACTGGGTGTAGTGCCGTAGTGGTGTATGTTCGTGTTGTGGCTGGTTAGTGTTGTTTTGTTTTGGGTCATCTGCTTCATTTTAAGGGGATCGCAGCAACTTTTTTTAATCATACTTCTATCGCGTTTGATTTTTGTTTGATTTCAAACTCACACAAAAAAAAACGAATTTCATTTCTGCAAATACCAGGTTTTGCGTAAAGTGTATTGCTGAAACATAACATATACATGTATCTTTCATGCTTAATCTGTCTGTCTGTCTGTCTGTCTGTCTGTCTGTCAGTTGTCGCGGTCGTATCTCTCTCTCTCTCTCTCGCGTGGGAAAAACTAGGGGTCTTTGGAGCCGTGGGCCGAAAGGGATGTTAAACTCCGCCCTCCCCACTTCTCTCATCTCCTTCTCCTCTATATCTCTTCTGCTATCTCTTCTCTCTCTCTCTCCTCCCTCCCTCCCCCCAATAGCTCTCCCTCTCTCTATCTCTCTCCCCCCCTCATCAATATCTCCCATTCATGTCCCCCTCCTACTCTCTTCCATCTATCTCTTTCTAT
>JADBJO010005435.1:148733-162252 GCA_016801955.1 Conus betulinus
GTGGTGGTGTTATTGTTGTTATCGTTCGCACTGGTGCCTTTAGACTGCATATCTTTGCATGCTTTTTGTTAAGCATTTGCACTACGGATGTGTGTGTGTGTGTGTGTGTGTGTGTGTGTGTGTGTGTGTGTGTGTGTGTGTGTGTGCATGTGATTTTTTGGGTGTATGCATGCAAACAGTTGGTGTCGATTTGGGGCGAACGTAGGTATGTACAATGCACTTGATAGAGCAACAGACCAAAGGTTTTCCGAGTTCTGAGCTGTCTGTCTGTCTGTCTGTCTGTCTCCCTCTCTCTCTCTCTCTCTCTCTCTCTCTCTCTCGGTCGGGAACTGACTTTGACAAGCTGACAGCCCTGAAATGCGCACCCACCCATCCCCTTCCTCCCCCCTTCCCCGCGCCCAACCCCCAACCCCCCCCCCCCCCCCCCCCCCCACCCCCACCCCTCGTGGTCCATTGAACCAACATCATACAAAAACACACAAGAAAACAAAATGCACGGAACTGACTGTGTCCTGCTCCTGTAATGACTGTCCTTGCCTCACGTGCCAAAGCAGCAGAACACGGCCCAGTGACAGAGCGTGTCCGCGTGTCCCTGCGTGTACAGGAAGAGACCTGACAGGGCTCCGACAGGTGTCGGTCACAGGCGAAAGCCCATTTTCTGCTGCAGATCGATCTTTTAATGATATCCGTCTGAAAAAAAAAAAAAAAAAAAAACGGAAAAAGGGAAGAGAGAGAGAGATGGCGAAGGTGCCGGGGAGAGGAAGAGATGAGTGATGTGCTGGGGGTGGGGTGGGGTGGGGGGGGGGGCGGGCTATGACAGTGGGGGGGGGGGGGGGGAGGGGAGAGGTGCAGAAAGTAAGGCGAGGGGTGGGGGTGGAGGGACAAAAATAGAGGCGCAGATCAAATTGCGTATTTTCATTATTATTTCTCGGCAATCGATCTACATGAAACACATGTAGACGGGAAATACAGAGGGAGGGAGCTGGATCACAGGGGGGGGGGGGGGGGGGGGGGGGGGAGGAGAGAGAGAGAGAGAGAGATAGAGAGAGAGATGGAGAGGAGAGAGAGAGGGAGGAGAGGGAAAGAGGGAGGGGGGAGAGGGAGAGTAAAGAGAGAGAAAAGGGGGGAGGAAAAATGGAGAGAGAGAGAGAGAGAGTGAGAGAAGGGGAGAGAGGGAGAGAGAGAGAGAAAGAGGGAGGGGAGGAGAGGAAGGAGAGAGAGAGAGAGGAGAGAAAGGGGGGAGGAAATAGAGGGAGAGAGAGACAGAGAGAGAGAGAGAAGGGGAAGGAGAGGAGAAGAGGAAAAGAAGGGGGGAGGGGGGGGGGGGAGAGTAGGAGAGAAAAAGAGAGAAAAGGGGAGGAGGAAACAGAGGGAGAGAGACAGAGGTGGGGGGGGGCAGAGAGAGAGAGAGGGAGGGAGGGGGGAGAGGGAGGGAAGGAAAAAGAGCGAGAGAGAGAAAAGGGGGATAAAATAGAGGGAGGAGAGAGAGAGAAGGGGAGGAAGTTGAGGAGAGGAGAGAGAGGGGGGAGGTGAGGGCGAGAGAAAAAAGAGAGAGAAAAGGGATAGGAAATAGAAGGAGAGAGACAAGAGAAAACAGATCGACGGGAGAGAGAGAGAGAGATAGGGAGAGAGAGAGAGAAGGGGAGGGAGTTGAGAGAAGAGGAGAGAGAAGGGGGGGGGGGGGAGGAAAAAAGAGAGAGGAAGGGGGAGGAAATAGAGGGAGAGAGGAAGAGAGGGGGGAGAGACACAGAGAGGGGGGAGGAGAGAGTGAGAGAGAGAAAGAGAGGAGCGAGAGACGAGAGAGAGAGGAGAGAGAGAGAGAGAGAGAGAGAAGGGAGGGAGGGAGAGGGAGAGACAGAGAAAGAGAAGAGGGGGGAGTAGGGAGAGAGAAAAAGACGAGAGAGAAAAGGGGAGAAAATAGAGGGAGAGAGACAGAGGAGGAGGGGAGAGAGAGAAGGGGAGGGAGGGAGAGGAGAGGAGAGGAGAGAGAGAAGAGAGAGAGGGGAGAGGGAGAGTAAAGAGAGAGAGAGGTAAAAGGGGAATAGGATAGAGGGAGAGAGACAGAGAGAGAAAGAGAGAGAGGGGGGGAGGGAGAGGAGAGGAGGAGAGAAGGGTGGGGGGAGAGTGAGAGAAAAGAGAGAGAAAAGAGGGGAGAAAGAGAGAGAGAGAGAGCGAGAGCGCGAGAGAGAGACCGAGGAGAGAGACTGAGAGAGAGAGAGAGCGGAGAGAGACAGAGACAGAGACAGAGAGACAGACAGAGAGAGAGAGAGAGAGAGAGACGCAAAGAGAACGAAAACCAAGCGGATATGCCGTATCTAGTTAAAAAGGAAAAGGAAAGTCCGACTGGTACCTGAAGCCCCATTTAAACCCATGCACGATGCGGTGAGGAATTTCGAAGCAGTGCGATCTCAACACGGGGTTAAGTGTCCGTTCCTTGCTTGCTTGTGTGTGTGTGTGTGTGTGTGTGTGTGTGTGTGTGTGTGTGTGTGGTGTGTGCGTGCGTGCGTGTGTGTGTTGCTTGCTTGCTCGTTTTCTTCTTGCTGTACACACACGCTTTATGTGTGGTCTGAGGATTCCCCATGTGGCACTGACGATGACACGTGCAGCGCTTACTGAAGGCTGGAATCGGGCTTTGTGTGGATCGCAATGACGCGTGTTCGCAGCCGAGGAGAAGACCGCGTGGCCCTTACCAATGAAAGGGGAGGGAGTGGAGAAGGCCGTGGTGGGGGTGGTGGTAGTGGTGGTGGTGGGTGGCTACGCTTTAAGGGCAGGTTACTCGTACCTTCTTTTCGGTTCACCTTCAGAGATGAAAAGAGCATGTTCACCGCTGGTGTCTTGTAGCTGAAAGAAAAAAAACTGCCTTTATTGGACGGATCTGACGTTCGTTAAGTTCGTGTTTGTAACCAGAAGAGTTCCGAAGAGCCTATCTGATTCGCCGTCATCTCATATAGATGCGCGTTCGTGCGTGCGTACATGCGTGCGTGCGTGCGTGCGTGGGTGTTTGCGCTTTCGTTTCACATTCCCCACTGTCATTATCTGGGTATCAGTGTTGTTCGGTTCCTGCCATAAAGGCAAATTTGTTTGTGTTTCATTCGAATTTGGTCATTGTTCTTGTGCAGACAAATAACGCTGTTTACTTCCCTGCTCTCTCTCTCTCTCTCTCTCTCTCTCTCTCTCTCTCTCTCTCTCTCTCTCTCTTACGTCCTCCCCTCCACCCGCCTGTATTGTCCTCTCCCTCCACCTCAACCCCCCTTTCTTGTCTTACAGCGGTTGGCCAGGGAACAAGTTATCTGCCAGTGCACCATTGCATAGAATGTTAAACTCTCTCTCTCTCTCTCTCTCTCTCTCTCTCTCTCTCTCTCGTTCTCTCTCCTCTTTTCTGTATATCCATCTTTCCCTCTAACTCCCTCAATTTCCATCTTCTTCTATCCATCTTTTTTCTTTGTTTCAATTCTGCACACACCCCCCACTCCACCCCCTCCCACTCTTATTTCCCCTGTCACACCGTTGCCTCAAGCATCAATTCACAAAGTAGACGTGTTGGAGGACGGTGCAAGCTTGTCACGACGTCTTCAGGAACAGGACAAAATCCCAGCACGTGTTTGGGAGGCACAAAGGCCAAAGTGACATTTTTTTTTTGTGTTCCCATTGATCGTTGCCAGAGACAGAGAGAGAGAAATGAGTGAGATAGGGAGGGAAGGAGGGAGAAATGGGAGACAGGGAGAGAGAGAGAGAGAGAGAGAGAGAGAGAGAGAGAGAGAGAGAGAGAGAGAGAAAGGAGTGAGGGAAGGAGGGAGGGAGAAGAGAGACAGAGAGAGAGAGGGAGACACACACACACACACACACTCTCTCTCTCTCTCTCTCTCTCTCTCTCATACGCACACACGCGCGCGCGCGCGCACCACCACACACACACACACGCACACCACACACACACACGCACGCACGCACGCACACACACACGCGCCCCCCCCCACACACACACACACGCACACACACACACGCGCGCGCGCGCGCGCGCACGCATGCACGCACGCACGCACACGCACACAGATGGACGGACGGATGGACGGACATACAAAACAAACATCACAGACTAGAGGCAAAATAGGGTGTAAAAACGAGTGACAATTTGCAGAAAGAATCATTGCTGGATCCAGAATCCATGTGACAGAGATGCAGAAATGGGACACAGTGAACGAGGAGGTGGGTAGTCAGAGAGAGAGAGAGGAGAGAGAGAGAGAGAGAGAGAGAGAGAGAGAGAGAGAGAGAGGGCTAGGACCAATGAAAAAGCGAGCACACACACACACACACACACACACACACACACACACACATACACATGCGCGCGCGCGCGCTCGCATACACACAAGTACACGCACGCGCGTATATACACATCAATTAAAAAAAAAAAAAACTTCACGAAACAAAAACAACAGTTTAAAAAAACATCCTACCTCTCCAATGTCGTTGTCCCTCAGAAGAAGGCGTGTAACAAAGATGACACCGCAGTTCACCAGTCTCCCTAGTGCAGCCAGTTCCCACAGGGAATGATGACACCGCAGTTCACCAGTCTCCCTACTGCAGCCAGTTCCCACAGAGAATCCAGAGTCTCCCTATTGCAGCCAGTTTCCACAGGGAATGATGACACCGCAGTTCACCAGTCTCCCTACTGCAGCCACTTCCCACAGGGAATGATGACACCGCAGTTGACCAGTCTCCCTACTGCAGCCACTTCCCTCAGAGAATGATGACACCGCAGTTCACCAGTCTCCCTACTGCAGGCAGTCCCACAGAGAATGATGACACCGCAGTTCACCAGTCTCCCTACTGCAGCCAGTCCCACAGAGAATGATGACACCGCAGTCCACCAGTCTCCCTACTGCAGCCAGTTCCCCACAGAGAGAGATCCAAATACTGCAACTCCGAAACTCTGAGAAGTCTGTACCCGGTAAACACCCAGTCACCCCTAACGCCGCCACCCGGAGTTATCGAATGTTACAAACTTTAGGCAGACAGGCGACGACTAAAAGCTTTTCACAGTCAAGTATGGGCACTCGTTCGGGTCAATACTTGGAGAAGAAGCAATAAACATTGGTTACAGCGTTGGACGAAGTGGCAGGTGAAAAAAGAAAAGGTTTTCCGTTTAACGTGTGTAGGGATGGTGACTTGATAGGGGGTGTGGACGTTGATCGGAAGTGGGTTGACCAGACCCACCCTATTATTTTTTTTTGCCCTTTTTCTGTCCCAACTTCTGTGCCACTACTCGAGTGAACTGCCCGCACGTGTTGTTACCGGCAACCCACAAGGGAAGTCGTAAAGAGGCAACCCACCAGAGGAGACACTGCACTGCTGTCGTGCCACTTCGGTGGTGTTCATTGGCGCTTGTTCTGATCTAACATATGCAGGACACCAACTTCTGAGCCCCTACTGACGACAATAACTGCTTAGTCGTGGAGCCAGCGTGAGTGAGCTCTCCCTCCGGAGGGTTCGAACACGTCCATCCAACGACAGTCGCCAAAACTTTACCGATGCCAGTCACCCTGACACAATCAAACCAAGGCCATAGACGTAGGAGAGGACATTGAAACCGAGGTCAGCATGACAGTAGGCATGAGAGGCCACAGAATGTGAGACATTCTTTAAACGTTTGTCAGTGAGGATGAGGATGACGAAGATGATGTTGGGGATTTGCACTCCAGTCTGAGGATGCATGACAGGGCTGTACTCTCTACGCTTACTTTTATAATTTGCCACGGCGTTTTAACCAGGCCCGAGAGATACAGACACCTGCAGTGTTGGTCAGGAAATTTGAGCAACACTCTCAGAGACGCATCCATTAAATGGACGAAAACTCGACTGTGTGGTTCCAGTCTTCCCAGCTGAGCCCGTAGCAAACACAAATCCTGTTTAGGAGCTGGTTGGGGCAGAAAAATCCCACAAAAAAATAGCTCTAATGGGAATCGAACCCAGACCTCCTAGCCGGGAATCTGTGACCACTTATATCTATCTATCTATCTATATACATATATATGTATACACACACATAAACACACACACCACACACACACACACACACACACACACACCACACACACAGATATGTGTGTGTGTGTGTGTGTGTGTGTGTGTGTGTGTGTGTGACGGACCAGGTTTGACCGTGACCCCCGTCCGGGTTATGTTTTTTTTTTTTTTTGTCTTCTTTGCCTGTTGAAAGAGAAGACATATTTTATATGGCCAGACTATGTGGTCCGATTTCTCTGTTACTTGTGTTGGCTCAGGGGGCCCTCCCCCCACGTGAAACACGTGCATGTGGTATATGATTTACATCTTTCACGTGGGACTCGAACCCAAGCTGCGTGAGTTCCTTTCGTTAACCAATCAGAGCCCTTTCTCTGGCTTCCCTCTACGGAATGTACCCGACCTTCTGCCCGGGTATTTCTCTCTCTCTCTGTCCTCCTCTGCTATGTATGTGTTATATATATATATATTATTTATATATATATATATTTATATATATATATATATATGTGATATGTATATATAAATGTATACGTAGAGAGAGAGAGAGTGTGTGTGTGCGCGCGCGCGAGCACGTGTGTGTGTGTGTGTGTGTGTGTGTGGTGTTTGTTTTGTGTGTGTGAGAGACAGAGACAGAGAGAGCATAATTGTGAAAATGCTTTCATTGTGCCGCATTCTTTAGTCATTTGATATCCATTTTAAAAAAAAAAAAAAATCAAGGCGAGAGGCCGGGAGGGGGATGGGGGGGGGTGGGGGGGGGGGGGGGGGGGGGTGCCTTTACTTAAAGTTAAATTGTTTCTGGATGCTCCTGTGCTGTTTTTGTTGCTTTGTTCAAAAGCCTCACCGTCCCCAGCTGTTCCGTGGTCACATTGTTTGTACACACTCCATCCTCTGCACTAAGTCAGGCAATGCTGCCTGTAAGGAATGGAGTCTGGTTTGGTTGATGGGGGCAGAGATCATGTCAATCCAATGTGGGTTTCAACGACATTTTTCTCTCTTCTCTCTCTCATCTCTTTTAAATATTAGATTAATGCGCAAACGACAGGGAGATGCGTGTGCTCACAGGCGTGAAATACAGCACTGTAAACAAACTGGCGCGCGGGGAAATGTATTCCCTGAATAGAGTATCGATTCGTTTATGCATTTCTTCTACCTCTTCCTTCTTTTTCTTTTTCTCTTCTTCTTCCTTCTTCTTCGTCGTCGTCGTCGTCCGTTGTCGTCGGTCGGGATTTTAGTTGTTTTTTTTTTTTTATCGCGTTTCTTTTCCTCCGCCTCCTTCCTCGTCCATTCGGCCTTCTCCATCTCCCACCTCTCTTGCCTTCCCCCCACCTCATCCGGTCATCGTCTTTTTTCCATCCCCCTTTGGTTTTTGTTTTTTTCTTCCACGTTTTGGTGCAGTCGCCTCCTCCTCCTTGATGCTTGTTCTTCTTGTTCCCACCATCCTCCCCCTCCCCCTATTTCTTCTTCTTCTCCTCCTCCTCCCCATCCTCCTCCTCTTCGGATCACCTCCTCTTCCGTCTTCGTCTTCTTCCCCCAGGGCCAGGGCGGATTCTTTTTCCTTCATCATTTTCCATCAGACCTTACCATGGTGTTCTGGGTGCCAGACATTCAGATGTACGAGAGAGGCCAGACAGACAGTGACAGAGAAAGACAGAGGACCGACGGAAAGACAGAGGGCACACACACATACGAGTGTGCCACACCCTCGGCGCGATACGCGCGCAGAGAGAGAGAAGAGATGAGAGACGAGAGAGAGAGAGAGAACATAATACATACACGCCGCATGGGGGGGTGGGTGAAGAGGTGATGGGTGAGATGCGGCGGAGTGGCGTGGACAACCAGACGGACAAATGGAGAGATGTAGACAGACGGGGGGAGGGAAGGTTGTGTGTGTGGTGGGGTGGGGGGGGGGGGTATGGGGGGACAGAGACAAAGAGGAACAGAAAACATTGTACACACACAAGACACTTCTCCACACAGTTTTTTGAACAAACTTGTACCGTCCGTAACCGCGCGAACATCCCCTGTTAACGCGGCCTCCACCTGTCAAGCCTTCTTCTGACAACAATGAGTGCTTAGTCCTGGAGCCAAACACAAATACCCTACTCTGCCCTCTCGCTCCTTTCCGGAGGGCGCCAGCATGTTCAACTAACCCCGCATTTCCCCTCCTCTTGCTTCACCTCCCTCTCTAGCACCCACTCCCCTCTCCTCCCCCCTCCGGGAACTTGCACATCGAAGACTTCCGAACGAATTCCCTCGCATATAGAGAGGGAAGTAAGACAGATTACAGAAAGGAAAATGGAACCGAACTTCCAAAAAAAAAGCAATTTTGAGATTTTTTAAAGGTATTTTCTTTCATTGCAATGGATGATGACATGAGAATGAGGATGAAACGCTGTAGAGTTCCATGTGAGAACACACGCCGCCTTCTACCGCCTACAGTTCATAAGAATGTCCTGTGCCCGGAATCCCGGACGCCTGCAGTGCGATCCCTAGAAAGGGGAAGCCCAATTGCTGCCCCCCAAAGGGTCATTAGTTGCACCACAACGCAGCCGTCTATCCTCTTCCACCACCGACTAAAGCACACGCAACGACTCGTGATGGAGGCAACGTGTTCGACGACCCTGAAGGGAGCCGAACCCAGGACGCACAGTCGCAACCCGGCACCTAGCCCTGCTACCACAGCAGTTACACTCAGTGTCGTCAGGGCGAACACTTTGATGTTGCACTGTTGGCATTAAAACGTCAAATACACACTCGGAACATCAGCGTCAAAGCATCAAAGTGGCAGTCGACAAAATATTCGAGTACGAGTCTCGCGCTTGGAACTTTAGTGAACTTCGCTCCATCACTAATGACTCTTACTTCTTGAGGGGGGCCTTGTGTCTGTGTTGTCTGTCGTAACCCCCCCCCCCCTCCCCATCCCCCTTTCATTCCGTTTTGGAATGGTTAGCGCCCTGGCGAGTAAGATGTTGTCCGGGTGAGCATTAATAACTCATGGAAAGACTGCAGTACCGGGCATATAGTTAAACTGATGTATTAAAGGAGTCTATTAGTTACATCACTGCTCTGCGGACAATGTTTTAGGCCCTGGTGTCAGCACTTGTGGTGTGAGCGGCTTAACCTCAAGTATGTGGTCAGTACTGATAACATGGCAGTCATAGACTCGTTTTTAGATCCGGTTCGTGTCATGTTAGAGCAATTAGAGTACGCATTTTCAGGCAGGTCGGACGTAGGGGTGGTCTGTTACAAATTACCCCGTTCACCCGATCACAGGCGCCCTCGGGAGCGTGAATGGGGATGGGGTCCCCTCACATCGTACGGCAATGGGTTTTGGGCAGTAGCCGGGCGGCGCATCGTGGGCAACGGGTGTTCAAGTGAGCGCACGAGGCCACAGGACAAAAAAGGCCCCTAAAAGTAAGGAGAAGGGATAGACCGGAGGAACAACACACAAGCACACCATCGAGGCAACATGGGGTGGGTAAGGTTACGTTACCCCAGCGGACCTGATTTCAGGGGGACAACAGTGGGTACAGGGCCTCGCGAATTCGGAGGACCGGCGTGCAGACCGCGTGGCACGTACCCCCCCCCCCCCCAAACTTCTCGCGCACTCCCTCCGCCGGCCCCCCCACCCCCCCCATCCCCCTTCGGTAGAAGAGCTTGGATGTCTTACATGTCTCTCAACCCTTGGGGAACTTGGGCCCGTGCACGCCCCCCTGACCTCCCCTTGTAGTAATATTATGGGTTGTTATTGTTGGTCGTTTGTTGTTTGTCGTCACCCCTAATGCTAAACAGACCCCAGGCAAATCCCACCCAGCCAAAGTATTTTTTACACTATTGTACAAATGCGCAGCATTCTATTGGTTGGCTTGGCGTAAAGGATTCCCGAGTGATATGTCCTCTATGGGTGGGGGTAAAAATCTCCAGATTTCCCCGTAATCACGTTCTAAACACGGGGTAGTTTGTCTTGTGTTGTTTTGTTTACTTCTCCCAAGACTGTCCCTCCCCCCCCCGGTTTTCCCCCATTGTTATTGGCAGAGGGAAGCTAAATTTGTACCTAGAGGGCCTTTAGTCGTGTCGTGTTTCGAAAGTCTTTTCTGGATGAGAAGTGGGGGTCGCGGCTGCAAACTTGTGAGAGGGTTTTATTGTTCACAAGTTCAGAGTGGTTGATGACATTCCTTCTGTATGTACTGCTGCTGATTTTTTGGGTGCCGGTGGGTGGTGTGAGTGTTGGGTGGCGGAACATGTTGAGTAAAAGCGAGTTTTCATATCCTGTCTTTCCAAATGACTGACACGTCTTCCTTGGCACCACGCCACCCAACCAACCATTTTTTCTGCCACTGACCACACACACCAACACACCACACACACAACACCACCACACACACGCGGCGCGCAGCGCGCGCAAACACAGAAACCACACACACACACAGAGAAAGAGAGAGAGGAGAGGAGAGAGAGAAGAGACCAGAGAGAAATGGACCTGGGTGATTGATGTGTATAGCGGATGCAATGAGAGTGTTTTCCTTTCCTTCCGGGTGGGACATCAAGTACACAGACAAAAAGAGGACTCCAAGGTCACACACTTGGTCAAAGTTTAATTGTCCCTTTGAAGAGACCCAATTACTGGCAACATACGCTTAACCAGACAATTAGCTGACATTAACAATTTGGCTCACGCTTGAGATTTAAGTTAAATACTCATGCGATAACAACGGTTTATACACAGTTAAGGAAAAAAAAAAACAGCTGGCGCGCGCGCGCGCGCGCACTCGCACCACACACACACACACACACACACCACACACACACACAACACACACACACCCACACCACAGTTTACATCGGGAAACTGGATTCCATTAAAACAAAAATTTAGACATCCACAAGTGCCCGCAATTTGCGCACGCACACACTTTTGTGCGCTTACACACACTACATACACACTCCACGCACAAACGTATGAAACAAGTCACGCCGCTCGCGAACAACCACACACACACACAGACACACACACACACACACACACACGCACAACACACACGCACACGGCACAGCACGCGCACAAACGCACGCACCACACCACGCACTCACGCGCGCCTGCGCGCTGGCGCTCAACACACACCACACACACACACCACACAGCACAACACACACACACACACACACACATTTTTTAATACATATTTCCTTGTCATTACATGAAGTCGTCAACAGAAAGAGTCTTTCTTAGTTTAGACAATATCCGCTTAAACGGCATCTATTTGCCCTCTTCAAACGATGCTCTTATATTCATTGTAAGTTCACTCATACGGATCTCTTTCTCTTCTCTGTCTGTCTGGTCTGTCTCTGTATATATATATAATAATCTATATAGATATGTATATTATATCTATATATATATTATATATAATAATATATATCTAACAGTGGACCTCTTTAGTTTCAACATGTCTGTTCGTACATTATACTTTCATTTCTTAAGGCAAAACATAATGGGAAATATTATGGAGTCGAGGAACGAGTAAGGAGGAACGATGGGAGGACGATGGTAGGAGGATGAAACAAGAGTCCATAGCAGCCAAACAACTACCTGGGGAGTTTTCAATGAAAAATTGACCACTGATTAGGCAGAAAACAAATATATCCCCCACACCCCCACCCACCCCACGCCACGCCGCACGCACGCATGCGACCGACGCTGCACCCACCGCTGCAAGGCACACACACACCCACACACACCACACACACACCACACCCACACACACACACACAAACACACCACAGACACAAATAAAACAGTGGGCACTGGACTGTGGCGATGCAAATCTCCACAAAGGAGGAGGTAGTAGGAAGTGCGGAGGGGGTAAGGGAATAAATCGCACTTCCAATCACACACCCTAGAATATCACGCTCAGGGTAGACAATGCACCCTACCACAATAAAGCAACCAGTAGGAAAAACTCTCAACCAAGAGCTTGACAGCAGTTCTTCAGAGAGGACCCCCTCCCTCCCTTCCCTAGGAACCCATTCCCCTCAAAAACTTTCCCTCCCTCCCCCACCCCAACCCCGACAAGCGTTACAGCCCTGAACCTCTTACCCTCCACGGGACCAGGCGGAACCAGGTCATGATTTTCCAGATACCACCCCCCTCTGCTGTGAGAATTTTTTTTTTTCCTGGCACCGCCAGGGCTGGAACCAGCTGCCTTCACATGGGTGGACCATATCTTACCCACTTCGCCATCAGATATCCTGTTCTAGGTTTTGGGAATAGTCAACCCTTGTGAAGTTGACTTTTATTCCCACTCCGAACCATACACATACGGAAACTCTTTTCCCCTGCCTTTTTCCCCTTGCCTCTGCAGCATTGCCTTGAAGGTTCTAGTCCTCTTCTTCCCAGACACTGCATGCTGGTTTTCCTGCGATCGTAGGATGAGGACCCACAGATTCGCTTGCACCAACTTCTCCTGCGAGGACTTTTCGGCTCAGAAGTCAAATTCCCTCAGACAACCAATCAGCTGCGAGCTACACTGGCGTAATTTTTCAGTCCTTTGTCACCCTGATCATCTTCCTATGTCACAGTGGCTTTACTCACAATCCTTTGTTTAAAAGACCCTGAGTGACCATGCTAAACTCCAAGTCCTGGTCCACCGTTCCTGACGATTTCTTGGACAGTTTTTTCGTTTTCCGTTCTGGGAGGTCTGCTGTGCGCGTCCAGTCCTCTAACTCCGTGCAGTAAAAAACCTGCTGTGTAGAACGGTCGTCGCTGGATCTTCTGGTGGCGCCACGTTTTTCTCCAGGCAATGCTAGTCGCAAGGGCAATCTCCTTACGCACTTGGTTGTGTCCTCCGTTGTGACCTTTATGTGTGCACACACAGTTTGCATAACGTTTTTCAGGACGTTCTGCTGTTTTGTTTGCCCTGACCAGAGCGGATAAAAAGAGTCAGCGGAATCCCTCGTGTTTCCACCACTGTGTGAACGTTCTGCTGTTTGTTTTGCCCTGACAGAGCGGAAAAGAAGAGTCAGCTGAATCCCTCGTGTTTTTCACCACGTGTGATGCCAGGGTAACAGTTCATTCACAGCACAGATCTCTGAAGATGAAGCTGATCTTTACGCTGCCATGCGCTATTCTTCGTTAAAAGGCTTCGATCGGGTGCGTGCGTGTACGTTGCAGTGCACATGCACTGCCTGTGTCGAGCCTCACCGCGCTGCTCTCTCTGACATTCTCTTGGCACCCCACTTCCTCCTTTCTTCCTGTTCTGTATCATCACGGTCTCCTCTTTTGCTTACTCTCTTTTGTCTTTGATCCACATTTCATTCCTTTTCCGTTATGTGGGTCGTTCACAACCTCAAGATTTTTCAACCTCATCTCTCTCTCTCATTTCTTTTCCTCCTCATCAATCTCTCCCTCTCTCTCTCCTCTCCTCCTCTCTCTCTCTCTCTCCTCTCTCTCTCTCTCTAATATTCTTTTCTTGTTAGTGGGCCCCCCAGCCTCCAA
>JADBJO010005436.1:0-2500 GCA_016801955.1 Conus betulinus
GAGAGAGAGGAGAAGTAGCAGAGAGAGCCAATGGAGAGATAGAGGCTTCTGAAGACAGACAAAGGAAACAGACAGATAGATCAGACCTACTTCTATCAGCTTGCAATCATGCATTCCGTGTATGCAACATTATAAATTAAAATTCAGTGCAAGGTGGAAAAAGAACAAGACGAGAGAGATAGAGAGTCAGAGAGAGAGCGCGAGGAGCGCGAAAGCGAGAGAGAGGCAATGGGGGGGGTGTGGGGGGATGGGTGGACTCCACACTCTAAACTTTGAATACTGTAACCTTCAGCGACCATAAATGCCATCCGGTCAAAGGACATCAAACTAATCATTTTTATTAAACTGCATTCGTTTTCATGCTGAAATCCCCAAAGCCATATTTACATGCGAACAGTAGCTGGTGGAAAGACATACTGCAAACATTACAAACATGCCGAGATGAGATAGATGAGAGAGGAGAGAGAGAGAGAGAGAGAGAGGTGAGGAGCGAGAGAGAGAGCGAGAGAGAACGAGATTCAAAACAACAGTTATACCAGCAGAGAAGATAGAGAGATCTAGAGAGAGACAGTCAATGAGATAGAGAGAGAGAGAGATAGCGAGATAGAGAGATAGTCGAACAATGCGACAGGATAGAAAGTGGAAGAGAACAGCGTGAGGGAGAATGCCGAAAATGAAGGGACCTCCTATATATGTACTGTATGTAGTATGTATCGTATATCTAAATATCTAGATGTTTCTTCCCCAGGTTTGCGCCACTTTTCGAATTTTAATAGCATTTTAGTGGTATTTTATCTATTCTCTAATATATCTCTATATATCTATATACTATCCATATCTATCTATATCTATCTCTACATATACTACCGCTAAAGCGGGCACACAGAGAGACTCAGACAGACCAGCCCAGCCAGATACTAGCATCTAGCGAGAGCTATAGAGAGCGAGAGACGGAGCGAGAGAGATAGAATGATGACTCAAAAGCGACATACCACAGAGGACTGGAGATTGCTCAAAACCGCTTTCCAATACCTAAGACAAAGCGCCCGACTTGCAGACCTTCCTGGAACCAGATGCCTTGGCACATACAGAGATCAAAACACAGACCGTCGTTTTTTTTTGCAGTCAGGCTCGCGCCAAATCAGTTGAGCCAGTTCATGTCACACTTTTTCCGCACAAAAGTCTAAACCTACCTGAAAGCCGGATTAATTTTTTTTTTGTTTCGCAAAGGAATTGGAGAGCAGAGACAGACAGAGAGAGAGAGAGAAAGAGAGAGAGGGAGAGAGAGTACGTGGTGAGTATGTGTGTGTCAGAAACAGAGGACAGACAGACAGAAGACAGACAGACAGACAGACAGGAAGCAAGACAGACAGACAAAGACAGGAGGAGGCAAAGGGGGGAACAGACCGACAGAGAGAAAGAGGGAGACAGAGTCAGGTAACAGAGGGTCAGACAGAGAAAGGGAGAGACAGAGGAAGTTCGAGAGGAACAGAGAATAATGGGTTGAAGAAAGGCAACGAGGCAAGAGATGGAAGAGAGGGAGAAAGAGGGGTGTGAAGGGACGAGGACTGGAGACGTAATGGGAAAGGGAGGGCGGGGGGGGGGGGGGGGGGGGGGGGAGGAGGGGGGGGGAGGAGGGGGAAGGAGAGAAACCAGCAGCCTGCAGACACTTTGACATGAGAAACAACCTTTGGGAAGATAGACGAGGCTGGAGAGCTGTTTGTTTGAGGAGGAGAAGCTGTAGTCTTTCTGAGTGGTGGCCCTTTTTTATATGACAAGGAGAGAGAGAGAGAGAGAAGAGAGAGAGAGACAGAGAGAGAGAGAGAGAGAGAGAGAGAGAGAGAGAGAGAGAGAGAGAGAGAGAGAGAGAGAGAGAGAGAGAGAGAGATGTCTTCGGATTGAATTGTTCCACGTATCCGCACTGGAAAAAAAAAGAACTTTGTATCATGTACTCCCGATAAAGTGTTGTAAGAGTTTGGGCGGGAGGGGGCGTGAGGGGCTGGGGAAGGGGAGAGGAGGGGGGGGGGGGAGGAAGAAGGATATAAGCGAGAACGACAAAAATACGCAGTTGCGGTCACTGGATTGTGTGTGTATCGGTTGCAGTTTGTTTCATCCAGGATGTATCTCTGTGTGTACACTTCTAGTCCATTTACCCTGCACCAAATCTACCACGCCACGATACCACAGTGCGCAGGGTTTACAGCTTAACGACTTAATGCATGAACACATAACTAACTACAGTTCGTTGATGCCTGATTTGTGTGTGTTGACACTCCAAGCAGGTCAAGTCTTAGTACTTTGCTAAACTTTGTCTGCGCTAAAGATGTGTGTGTGTGTGTGTGTGGTGTGTGTGTGTGTGTGTTGTGTGTGTGTGTGTGTGTGTGTGTGTGTGTGTGGTGTGTGTGTGTGTGTGTGTGTGTGTGTGTGTGTGAGCGTGCGAGTGTGTACATTCATGCGTGCGTAAGTGCTTGTGTGAGCGCGTGAGTGAGTGTTGTGTGAA
>JADBJO010005436.1:12500-32500 GCA_016801955.1 Conus betulinus
CATTTCCCTCTTTCAAAATTCTGAAGCGGCCCATACGCCAGAACATGAATTAAAGAACCTGAGTGTGAAAGAGGGTGGGGGTGGGGCTGATCCTTGACCTGAGCCAGAACTATTTCTTCCCCATCCTGTTCGAAAACTATTCCAAGGTCAGTAACGTGGGCCACGGTCCAGAAAACACCACATTTTGAGTAAATACAGGCCTTCCTTCATAGAGAGCAGACGAATTCAGGCATGGGCCCTATATTCACACCATGCCCTAAATCACTCACTAGGGAGCAGTTTGGGCACAGAATGGGGAGTATTTCTGGCTGGGGTCAGAATCAACCCTCCCTCTTCAAATTTAAGTACAATATGCTTTGATTGCTATGTTTTGAGTGTTTGTGATATTTCGAGAGTTTTGTAGGCAGTCAGTGATTTTGGAACACTGGGGGGAGGGGGGGGGGGGGGGTCAGTCTGGGATTTCCTCCCCACGGGTGACACGTGCCCTTCTTCTGCCGGCGTAGAAAAATATTGGGAGTGGGGTGAATATGACATGTTACAGTGGTCCTCAAGTCGATGGGGAATAATGCCTGTCTTACCAGGGTTGCCAGTCCTATAGGGATCAAGAATATTAAGAAGTATATGCCACGGTGCTATCTTTGGTTCAATGACGTATACTCACTGTCTGTACCAACTAAAACGCCTTCTATCCGTATAAGCCGTCAGTCCGATAGAGACGAAGCAAGAATATGTCTATATAGCTGGTAAAAAAAAAAAAATTGTCATTCTGCACAGTTAGTACGAAGACAGTGAAGACTTCTTTGAGAGAACCTGGCATGGACCGGACCTTGCCTACGATCCAGAGATTGCCGAGATCACACCGCGCCGGACCACTGGGGTTTACTCTTTTCAGCATAATACACCTTTCAATGACCACGCCCACGACTGACATTATAGCCCGTGACTTCTGGACAGACTGCTTGACAATAGATTATGTTTATAAATCTCCAGGGGAGATAATCGATGTTAGAGTTCGTGTTCAGTGAGAGTGACCCCGCCGTTTTCATGGGACAGACGCCGTTGGTGGGTAGGCCCAAAGCAATATTGCCCCATCAGTCATAAAGTGAGAAAAGGTAAAACTACTTGAAATGGAAAGGCAAGCGTTAACCCCCATGTGTTCTGTCTTCGGAATAAGTCTGCCTACCTGACAGCCAGAAAGGCCATGTGACAGTTTGAGTTCTATTACCACCGGGTAGCTCGATGCCAAAGTCGAGAGATCCAAACAATCCAGTCGAGAGATCCAAACAATCCAGCCAGTGAAGAAACAGCAAAGCCCACGGCCACGAAACTTTACTGCATGTGGTAAGAAGAGAAATCACACAGGCACCTATGTGAGCGAGACCGACCCAAAAAGAAGCCAGACATCTCTATGCCCTCCATGCAAGAGGGTATGGACTCAAATGTCCAGGAAGCGAACGCTGTTGTCCATCTGTGTACATATTTGTACATCTGTACGTGGTGGGATGGTGATGAAAACATATTGATGACGGGAGAGATGAGAATGATGATGTAACGATCTGAAGACTTACATTCTGACCCACGAACACTGATAATTTAAAGGGTCCCATCCTTCACATACAGCAGGAAAGCACCAGTAGAAGTATTCACAAACCCCATTATTCAGTCTGCTGTAAGCTCTCTACAAAGAAACACATGGAAAATCTCTCTCTGTGAAACTTTCTAACTCACTGCTCTTCCCCTGCATTCCCTTCCAACCACCTTCCCTCCTCATCACTTCTTCCTCCCACCTCGCCTCATTCGTCTGACACCTTGTGGCCAAATCATTTCCACCGCCGACAGCGGAATCGGTAATTAGTGGCACAGGAATCAATAACAAAAACAAACAATATATAAATTGATAAACAAAGTAAAAATAGCCAAAAATAAAATCGTTGACAGATGACGGAAGACACATAATCAACTATCATCACGAATACTGTCATTAATTTGCTTTTAAACTGAGGAATATCAAATCTGCATTTTCACAAAAGACATTTAAATCTAAAAAAACAAAGAAAAAAAAATTGTGGGAAGAACAGATAATTAGCAATGAATAAGTAATGCGAACGCTAGAATGAAAAAGCAACAAAAAGCACGCAGGAAATTCATTTTTCAATTTAATCACACAGGCGTCAGTGCGAGAGGATGAGGCCAAATGTGCAACACACACCTGCTATCCTATGAGGTCAGAGCACACTGGGGGTGGGGGTGGGGGTGGGGGGGGGTAGATCAATAAATAATAAACACAGTAGATCAATAAATAAATAAACACAGTTTTGAACGAGATATTCGACCAATGAATGAAATGAAGAAAAGAAAAAAAAGGAAAGAAAAAGGTGTGATGAAGGACAGAAAAAGAAGGAAGAATGGAAGGTAGAAAGAATATACAAGAGAACTGTTTAGATCGATTGAACAGGAACAAGACTCAGCAGACCCCTGCCCACGCATTTACGCAACAGTCTGATCAGGCTGTGAACAAACTGACCTCGAACAAACAAAAAACGCACTAACGTTGAGATTAAAAAGAAAGGAAAAAGAAAAGAAAAAAAAGGGGGGAAAAAACGAAGGAAAGAAAAAAGGCAGAGAAAGCAAGAGACACAGAGTAATTACTTATAGTAACAGATAAAAAAGACAAAAACGAACGAGAGAGAAAAAAAAAAACGCAGAGAAAGCAAGAGACACAGACTAATCACTTACAGCAACAGAAAAAAAGACTTAACTTCAATAATGGGGGAGCAGAACAGAGTTCTACCATACTCTGAGGATACAAGGTAAGAGCGAGAAGCAGACAGTGAACCTATCCGCATCTGTGCATCCCTGTGATTTGTGTGTCTCTGTCTATGAATTCTGTGTCTATGTGTCAACGTGTCAATGTGTCCCCTGTGTGCGTTTCTTTGTATTGCTGTGTGAATGTGTCTTACGTCTTTTGCATTCCCTATGTCCAGTGTCCACATCTCTCGTGTGTGTCTGCATTCCCGTGTTTGTGCACCCGTGTGTCTTTGTCTGTACCTATGTATCCCTATGGTCTGAATGTCCCTGTGTCGATGAATCTTCCTGTCTGCATGTTCCCGTGTCTGTGTCCCTCCGCGTCTATAGTTTCCGTGTCTGTGTGTCCCATTTCTGTGTGTCCCTATATCTGCATCCCGGTGTCTGTGTCTTCTTATGTCTGTGTATTCCCGTGTCTGTGTGTCTGCCTATCCGTGTCTGTATATTCATGTGTCTGTGTAAACTTGTGCCTGTGTATCCCCGTGTCTTTTTATTCTTGTGTCTGTGTGTCCCCATGTCTGAATCTGTGTCCATGTGCCTGTATATCGGTCCCGTGTCCATGTGTATATTCCCGTGAATGTGTGTGTGTGTGTGTGTGTGTGTGTGTGTGTGTGTGTGTGTGTGTGTGTGTGTGTGCGCGCGCGCGCGCTCGCGCGCACGTGTGTGTGTGCGTGCGTGCGTGCGTGCGTGCATGCGAGCGTGCGGTCGTTCGTGCTGTCGTTCGTGCGTGCGTTTGTGCGTGCGTTTGTGCGTGCATGCGTGTGTGCGTGTGTATGTAATCTAAGAAGCAAGACAAATGGCAGCGGAAAAAGGTTTGCTGAAGCGAAACAGTTACAGCAAACAGTACTCGATCGACTGTGTGCAGCTACTCGACTATGTTTTGTCGATAGAGATGGTGAAGTGGTGACAGTGCTGCTGATGAGGTACAGTAATGAAGATGGCACGAGGTGATGAGTGACGATGACTACCATGATGCGATAACATGATTTTAACAATGACATAAATTACAAGTCCGCCCACGAACGCTGGCCTCATGATTCAAAGGAAACTTTTTTTTTTCGCCTTCGCCACCGGCAGGCAAACACCTGTATAAATTATTCACACAACCCATTATTCAGACAGCCTGCTGTAAGCGCTTTACAAGAAGCAAATGAAAACTCTTCTTTCTCAAACTTCTCAGCTTACTCCCCCTTTCTCCCCACCCCCCATTCGCTTTCCATCATCCCTCTCTCACTCCTTCTCCCTCTTCGCCCCATCCATTCGCTCAGCACCTTGCGGCCAAATCATTCTTTTTTATCACAGACAACGGAATCAATAAACGGTGGCAGAGAAATCAATACAAGCAACAAAAAAGTGGAATAAAAACAGAAAAAGGACAGAGGCAGATGAAGGAAAATGCACAGCTAGTAATCATTACGAATATTGGTGTAAATTTGTTTCTGAGCTAATGAACAGTTGCACATGATTTTGATACAGATACTGAAGGTTGGAGAAAAAAAAAAAACATTGTCGATAAAACAAATATTCAGTCAGAAATAAACAATGCAATGTTGAAATAAAAAGGAACAAGGACAGACAAGTGAACAAATTCTTTCAGTTTAATAAAGGGGGTGTCTAGTCCATATACGAGTATGCCATGAGGCCACAGCGCATGGGGGGGGGGGGGGGGTCTGAATAAATAATCAAGAAATACGTGAATGAATAAGTAGATGAATGAGAAATACATAATGAATTCAATCAGAAAGAAGTAAAGAAAGAAAAAGAGCAAGTATAGAATGACAGAAAGGGAGAGGGGAGGTAAAATCGGAGGGAAAACAGAAGAAAGAACGATTTTTAAAGGATTAAAGTTGCAATCAGTTGAACGGTGAAGAGGCTAAGCCGGTTCCTGACCTAGACATTTATTTAACAGTCTGATCAGGCCTTGAACGTCAAACACGCATTGAAAAATAAATAAGATAAGGCGATGGCATTCTTTTTAAAAAGAAAAAAGGCAAAAGAGACCAAGAGGGACAAATGTTGTTTTCAAAAGATGGGGTGACAGACGGGTGTGCTACCCAGCTCTGGGGACATGAAGCAGCAACGGGTACTTGACAGCAGAACTTGCAGCATCAATGTCTCCCCGTGCCCTGTGTGTCTCTGTCCATGACTGTCGTACCTATGTGTCCCTGTGTCTGTGTTTCCCATTGTCTACGTCTTTGTTTATAATTGTCGCGCCTACTTTGTCCCCAAGTCTAAATACCCCAGTGTGTGTCTCTGTGATTGTCTTGTCTAAGGTTCAGTGATCTCCCAGAACTGTAAGTTGAAATTATGTTTCTAAATTTTGAGACTATGCATTGATTGTATGTATGCCATGTGGTTTAACAGTATAACTTTATGCCAATACTTGGTGACGTTCTATGAAGATGATGAATGAGAATATATAGTAAAAGTTTGTTTACCACAACTTGGTAAAAACTATTTAGATGCTTGATTACCATTCATTGTTAACAATCTGATTTAACATTCTTCGTTAACCTTCTGACTTTTGCCAGTATTCAGTACTATCTGTTAAGATGATATCTGAACTAAAAATTCTGATTGGAAAAACTGTATGCCTGTACTAGGTGAAAGCTGTTGATTTATACATACTGTCGATTGTCGGAATACTTTGAAGTGTGTGACTCTAAGTCTACAGCATATGTATACTTGGGATAAGTGTATTCCAGGTTACTTCAACGTAATGTATAAGAAAAAACATTGAAAGAATTATTTGACTTTCATTGTTTAGCATTGTCTTACTGTCTCCTACCCTTTGTTTGACCCAAACTCTGAGGGAAACCAGAGACTGATGACTATGGCAGATATATTTATGCTAGTATAATCCTTTGTTGGCTGAGATCTCACACATTTACTGAAAGCCAGAGGGCAAGTGTGAGAACTCGACAAGCCAGACTCTCAGCTACTTAACTACGGACCAGGTTCTTTTATGTTTTAGAAACCTGGGTTCCTAACTACCCTGGGCAAACTGGTAGTGTACAAACACCGCAAACCAGCACATGATCAGCAGGTCTACAAAAAAGTGGAACAGTCACCAGCAACTGGAGAGAGATCAACTGTTCTCTCCAACATCAGATAATTGATATTCCGAGTGCACTCCAACTCAACTCATCCAGAACTTTCCCTCTCTTAATGATGAAACAGTGGGAACTAAAACTCAGGCTGAACTGATTTTGTGAAATTGATTTGAATATTTCGCCCTTGTATAAACAAGTTGATGTGTGAAAGTGCACTTAACTGGTGTCAGTTCTTTGTTGTTCAATCGGTATTGAATGTTTGAACCTATGTCTTATTCTGTATTTTGGAGCTACAAGTACTTTTAAGGTACAAAACTTAAGAAACTTATCCCTGAGCCACTATTGAGTATTTTTAACAGTCCCGAGAGAAATAAAAAAATTTCTTTTGATGAATAGTACTGGAAAGTTGCTCCTTCCAAAACTAGTAAGAGAGAGGGTGGATGTGAAATTTTGCCATAACTCTAATGTAAAGAAATCATTCTAAGTCCCTCCCTTAGAGGACACCCCGAGCCACTCCCAACTCTCGTCACATTGTCTATGTTTGACGTGGTCACGTATCGCCATGTCTATATCGCCCTGTGTCCTATGTGTTTATATGATTAACGTGCCGAGGTATACCCGTGTCTACGCTCTCCATGTCTGTGTATTTCATCTGTACATTCCCACGCAATTGTATTTCATATCTGTGTCCACGTGTCTATGTGTTTCCCAATATCCTGTGTTTCTTTGTATTTCCCTGCCTATGTGTCTTTACGTCAATGCATCCCTATCCAGATTATATGGACGACTAATGATCACAGAACAAAGACAAATCGACCACACAGCAATGGTACCAAGATGGAGAACAGCATGCCTGCAAGTCGTGCGAGTGTACCGAGAGGCTGATGACTGCAGCGCTGAACTTCCACCCAACGACAACATCAAGATCACTAGAGGCTAAAGAGAAAGGCGCCAATGCCCATACGTTTGACATCAGTAAACTGAAGGATCCTGCAACAGACGCCCAGTTTTGAGACCCTCCCGAAAAAACAAGTTATCGCTCTTGGTAGACACAACCCCATAAACATCCTAGTAGTGGGAAAGCTTGAGAAAGCAATGGCTACAGCAGGTGAGGTAGTCTTGGACTACAATAAATTCCACAATTAAAACTGGATCAATGACAACACCTGGCAGACGATTAGTGAAAGGAAAACCCTGCATCAGACGTGACACAAGGCAAACTCCGATAATCATGCCATACACAAGCACCCAGGAAAAGACAGAGAAGTAAAGCACAGGACAAACTAAGGTGTATGGACAGAGAGCTGAGTAGGAGGAGCAGAAGAGCAGCAGCAGCCTCATATGACATATGTGCCGTGTATTAGATCGCCAAGGAGTTCACCTGTGGCTCAAAACCTTGCACAAGATCAGTCGAGGCAAAAGACGGCGCCCTGTCTATGTATATGTGTCTCTAAATCCCCGTACCGTGTCTCTGTCCTCATATCTATGTGTTACCGTGCCCAAGAATCACCGTGATTCTGTGTCTAGTATACACTATCTTTGAGGATGCTCAGGAGATTTACAATAAAAAAAAAGGGAAATCATGAACGTTTCGGTCTTGACCGTCTTCTTTGTCTTTCATTTATGCCATCAGTCCTGAAGACGGTCTATGACCAAAACATTGATACTTTCTGTTCTGTTTTTTTTCTCTTTAAGATAGTTTGTATTGTTGAAACAGAGGATCAGCAGTCTAAAATCGTATGTGTCTAGTGTCTTTGTCTTTGTGTCCAAATATCCCAATATCTATGTGCTTCAGCGTCTGTGTCCCCTTGTCTATCTGTCCTAGTGTCTCTGTGTCCCAATATTTATTTATCTACCCTTGTCTATGTACCTAGTGTCTCTGTGTTTCCTTTGTTTATGTATCCCTGTATCTGCGTGTGCCCTTGTCTGTGTGTTCCTTTGTTAATGTATCCGTATCAATGTATCCGAGTGTCCGTATGTCCATGTATCTACGTGTCTTTTGTCTGTGTGTGTCCGTGTCTATCTCACCTCGTGTCAATGTATCTTCATGTATGCATGTCCAAGTATCTGTCTGAATCCGTGGTTATACATCTACGTATTTATCATTACCGTGTTTACGTATCCTAGTGCTTGTGTGTCCCTAAGCACGTGTGTCCTAGTGTCAATATGTTTCTGTATATGTGTCTCCCCGTATTTATGTACCCCTTTGTCTAAAAATTCCCGGGTCTATGTGCCCTCTTATCAAAATGTCCATGTGTGCCCCCTAGTGTGTTCTGGTCCCCCTGTCTATATGCTCACGTGCCCATGAGTCTTTGTGCCATTGTACATCGATGTCGACACGTTCCCAGAGGCAAAAAGAGATACATAGCAATAGGATCATCATTCGTAATACATCGACGTGAATAAATCTCCTGAAATGTCCCGAGCGTCTTCCCCAATCTGACAGTTTCCGTCACATGGTCAGATGGATTATGCGGAAATCCGCCACTGGTTGCTGCGAACCAAGACAGAGCATCAGGGACAGTGCACTGTGTTCAGTTTCTCTCTCTCTCTCTCTCTCTCTCTCTCTCTCTCTGTCTCTCTCTCTGTCTGTCTGTCTGTGTGTATAAGTACAGGTGACGTGTGTGTGTGTGTGTGTGTGTGTGTGTGTGTGTGTGTGTGTGTGTGTGTGTGTGTGTGTGTGTACGTGCGCGAGCGTGTGAATGTGTGTTTTGTGTGTGTGTGCGCGCACGAGTGTATGTGTATGTGTGTGTGTGTGCACGCGCGCGCGCGCGCGCGCGCGTGTGTATATGCGTGCGTGGGTGTGAGTGTGCATATGTGTGTGTGTGTGTGTGTGGGGGGTGCGTGCGTGCGTGGTGCGTGCGTGCGTGCGTGCGTGCGTGTGTGTGTGTGTGTGTGTGTGTGTGTGTGTGTGTGTGTGTGTGTGTGTGACCCAGGCGAGATATACAACGCAAACGTGGAGATACATTCTCTTTCCATCTCATTTACTTTGAAAAAAAAAAATCAATCTGAAACGGCCAGGATGTTTACACCGAATCGATACAAACTCAAGAGCCTAGAATTAGTCTCGCACGAAAGCTTCTGGTGTGCAAATACCGACAGACAGAAAACTTCTTCTCAGCAGACCTCTTTAAATTATAGGACACTTCCTTTTTTTCCGTGCACCATGATGAATAGTGGAGTTCTCCTTTGGGCTGGGTGGGCTCAATTTGTTGACCCATGGGAGCCATAAGGTATTCTGTTCGATGTAGGTCGTCGGAAAGGACTCTCAGCTCACAGTAGAGGAGAATATTCTTGGTCCACTCTCTCTCTCTCTCTCTCTCTCTCTCTCTCTCTCTCTCTCTCTCTCTCTCTCTCTCTTATATACTGGCACACATGTATGCGTATGGATTCACGCACGTAATTACAAAGGTATTTCCTTTCTATTGATTTTCTCTTCATACTTTTTTTTTCTCTCTTTGGTATATACTTCAGGCTGAATAATTCGTGTCTTGAACCAGCCCCCGCCCAGTTGCTTCCATTTACATAGACTGAGGGCCCAGTCGATTAGACTATCCCCTCTTTCAACCCCCCCCCCCCCCCCCCGCCGCTTCCTTTGTTTTCACTCCCCCTCTTCCCCTTGACCTCTACCCTTTCAATCACGAGAAGAATCATTTGCCTAATCCTCAGAGACACTTTAGAGGACATAGAAGGCTGACTGAAATGAACGACAAGAGCTGGCTCGAATCCCTCCTTCAATCAGATCCAGACTGATGAAAGGTCGTCTCTGGTGTACAGTGTAAAGTTCAGAGGAAGACTCTCTCTCTCTCTCTGACATACAGCCTTCATAAGACGTAAGCATAGTCCCTTCAATGGAGACGTGTCCTTTCGCTCCAACACAATTCAAAGGTCCCGGACAGAGGCAAAAAGAACTGTCCAGAATTCACTTTGGAGAGGAATTGTCGTTCAAGGGTGAAAGGAGAGGGTGGGGATGAGGGTGGGGAGCTCAAGATGAAAAAGTGGAGGATGGGGGTAGAGCCATCAACACCCATTGAACTTTCTACAGGAAAATGTTAGAACTTTTTGGAAGATTCTGGCAGTTTCCCGACGGTTCCACAGCAACCAAGACACAACGCTTGTTACACAGCTCTGTGGCCTGTACATTTGTCATCTAGCAGGCGATACATCAACGTGGAACATGTCAAACGAAATTCCATGTCGACATATCAGGCTGACATAACAATTGATGATAACCAAACTCTCTCTCTCTCTCTCTCTCTCTCTCTCTCTCTCTCTCTCTCCCCCACACACACACACATACACACACACGCACGCACACACGCACGTAAGCACACACACACACACACACACACACACACACACACACGGGCACACACACACACACACACACACACACACACACACACACACACACACACACACACATTGTAGGCAGTGCTGCAAGAGACAGCTTTGTTATTTTCCTCCCCCTTCACACACCTCTTTTGTCACCCTCCCTCCCTTTCTATCCTCCACTCTCCCCTGCCCCCCCCCTCTCTCTCTGTTTCTCTCTCTCTCTCTCTCTCTCTCTCTCTCTCTCTCTCTCTCTCTCTCTCTGATGAGCACGTACAAAGCAAAAATGAACCATGCTGTCATCTCGAGTCGCCTTTTCCACAACTGCGCAGGGTGGAGCGTCAAATTCCACTTTGGCCACCCACACCATGAGCTGCGCAGTGAGACGCGCTTTGGACTAGTGGTGAACCAGCTTTGTTTGAGCTGTGAGTGATGGATGACCACATCGAAAGCAATTCTTGCTAGCAGCGTTAGCTGTCGGATGAGAAGGACGACATCAGTAACTGCACAGACAGCCACACCACGAGCGACAATCATGCAGGTAGTGCTGGCGGTGAGCAACGATGAATACTGGAAACATTCATTAGGCTGCAGCTGCACAACAAACTTGGAGCTGCTCTGTGAGCTGCACGTAACTGCGCTGTCATGGCGCAACGAAAAGTATCAAAATCAGTTACTGTAGAGGTAGTCAAACCACCAGCAATAGCTCTGCCGGCAATGTTTCTGATATCCATCATCTCTCAGCGCTAACATAAACATTCAGCTAACACTCACGGCACAGCTGCTTGAGCAGTCACTGATGCCATCCTTCTATTTGGATAGTTACCATTGCTGTTATAATCACGTTTTGAGTTCCTCCCTGCCCACCTTCCACAGCACAAAGCTCGCCTAAACCACCAGCCCGCACTGTGGCTCATAGCGCAGCTCGTAGTGTGACCGAAGCATTATTGTCGTTCAACGCCAGCACCCCCTGAAGCTGCTGTCGCTATTAGTGTGGCTCGCTCTACAGTAACTGACGTCATCCTTTCCATCGCGCCGCTGTGGAGCAGTTCACAGCACAGTTCACAGCGCAGCTCATAACGCAGCTCACAGCACAGCTCATAGCTTGAAGTGTGTTTGAAGTTGAGTCTTCCTGCGGCTTGCTGAAGCAGCAGTGTTGTGTGTCGGGTGGACAATAGCATAGTCACGTGACGGGAGTACGAGTGGATCGTGCCTAACAACTGTAGACAATGGATGATGACACAAGAGAAATTCAGGCTACCACCTTCAATGATCTTTAGTCTCCACCATTTCTGTGTATTCACTGTTAACATTGAAAAAACAAATAAACATGCAAACTGTGTAAAACAAAAGAAACATATTAGATGTAAGATAACACATTCATAAATTACTCATTCATTTAAACGATTAACTTATTGGTTTAAACAACAAATAAATTTACACACACACACACACACACACACACACACACACACACACACACACACACACACACATCTATCAATCTGTCTATCTTTCTTTCCATTTATCTATCTGTCTATCTATGTATCTTGTCCATCTACTTATCTATCTATCAATCTGTCTATCTGTCTATCTATCTATCTTTCTGTCTACCTACCTACCTAACTATCTATCTATCTGTCTGTCTGTCTATCTATTTATCTAATATGCTGAACAATTTTGTAGCAGGGGAAACAAGTGAAGGCTAACAATTCCTCCTTCATTACATTAATAACTTCGCAAAGATTGAAAGAAGTTGGGGGGGGGGGGGGGGGGGGGGGGGGGGGTGAACAAAAGAAAACGAAATGAAAAATCGGGGAAATATAAATATGAAATCATTTACTGGCAGCATGCGGGGACCATTGTAATCTACCTTGAAGACGGAACCTTTCATATCTCCTGCTCCGAGGCCTTTCTTCTGCTGGCTCGGAATGTGATCACCAGAGGTCTGAAATTAATGAGAAATAAATGACTGAATATTATACACAGACACATTCATGATCCAAAAAAAAGAAGTTTCAGACAGAGAGACAACGATGGACGTTGGGTGGTGATGATATCTCTCTTTAAGGCTCTAAGTGTTCTGGGCGAAGGATCAATACCCTGTTGACATTCACCACCCGATCACTTGGCAAGAGATCGAATTCCATAGTGAGGCAAATGAAGCACACAAGACAGCTAAACCCTATGATAAACAGTCTTCAGGGGGGAAAAAAGAACAAATAAAACAAATGATTGTAATCATTCACGTCTCTGAACTTTTATTTTCAGTAACAAAATTGAGACGTGGAACGTTCATCAAATAAAACAAATGATCAAATTATTCACGTCTCTGAACTTTTATTTTCAGTAGCAACATTGAGACGTGGAACGTTCGTCAGCCTGAGAAGAAGCGCACATCCATCCGCGCGCGCGCGTCCGAGCGTGCGTCCGTGTGTGTGTGTGTGTGTGTGTGTGTGTGTGTGTGTGTGTGTGTGTGTGTGTGTGTGTGTGTGCTCTTACACAGAACTTGTGTGTGTGTCTCTACATTCTTCTTCCATGGAATACCATTGATGATCAGACATTTCGATCAGTCTGGAAAAATATGACACTGAAGACCATGGCACACTAGCAATGTCACGCGTTGTTTGGCTGGGAGGTCACCGGTTCCTATCCCACCAGTGGTAAATACCCATGCTAACCAGTTCTTATCCAGACTTGCTGATCAGGAGTTAGAGGAGTTAACAATTTGTCCCCCCCCCCCCCCCCCCCCCCCAACGTCAGTCCAACACCATCTGAATCTAAGACCAACTCTGATAAAAATCGAACTAGAATTAAAGCATCTTGCATACATGCTCATGGCGAAAACAACTCGAGAGAAGAAACATAGAAAGGTAACTAAATTGAATCAAATCAAATTAATGAATGTAATTGTCTCGAGTTCCAATCACTCCTGTGAACCGATTTCTAAGGCTTGAAAATCCTTGCTGTCTGTGTACCTGGCAGTGTACGGGTACCTGATTCAGTTCAGGGAACGTGAAGACGATGGAGGGAGAAGGATGGGCTGTGACTTCCATAAAGGGCCATTATGGTATGGGACTTCGTTTCAACTTTTCGGAAAACTCTCCCTCCTGGACGAAGTGAAGCGCCCTTATTCCCCTAGATGTTGGCTCTAAAGGAAGTCTAGAACAACATGGCTGAGTTTCACTCGTTTATTGGGTGTGTCTCTCAGGGTGCTGCTCGAATTCCCCAACTAAACAAAGTGGCTCATGATGCCTCTCTCAGGCCTGATTGATGGGATGTAGAATGACAAGAAGTGCAGACTACAGGTCTGTCAGACGGACTCCAGTGCACCATGTTCACCAAGGTTATTGATCATCACACAAAAGCATTACATTCTATGGTCTTTTAGACCCTGCCCTGAGTGCTAATCCCTCTTCCCTTTCACTGCGTGTGGCGGCAACTCAATTTTTCAGCAACGTCAGCACACTTTAAAGGGATGGTAGCTGGATGGATGGGATGGTGCCCTGCAGAATCAGCATGGCTATATATATTCATGTGCATGAACGTGCATGTGCGCTCACGCGCGCGCGCACACATACGCGCGCACGTGCACACACACACACACACACACACACACACACACACACACACACACACACACACACACACATTCACGGTTTTTGTTTCTTCTCATATTTCAAGTCACTTTCAGTGATATTTCTTCCACATCACTCATTCCAGCTTCCCCCATATGCAGCCACACTTAGGCCCTTCCTGTTGTAGTGTCAGGGCTGCAGTACACAAGTCATGTTCAACATCAGATTGTAATAAAG
Source organism: Conus betulinus (assembly GCA_016801955.1). NCBI lineage: Eukaryota > Metazoa > Mollusca > Gastropoda > Neogastropoda > Conidae > Conus > Conus betulinus. The sequence goes on from JADBJO010005436.1 coordinate 26,506, forward strand.
CTGCCTGCCAGAGAAGAGATGGTGACTGTTCAGATCCAACATTTGCAGAACACTGCTGAAGATTATACTTGTTTGCACAACCAGTGCTGAATGAATATTTCTGTCAACCACAAGTGGGAAATAGCATTCCTGCTGTCTTAAAGAATGTTATCCTTGTGACATTTTGATGCCAGTAATTTTCCATACAAACCGCCCTTGAGCCCCTTTCTCCACCCTTTCGTTGCCCCATTCATCCCTAATTCGACACTCATGTTTAAAGAGAGGATCAGTGGTCTCAATGCCTTGCTCTGGGGCTGACCCAGTTTTTCCCAAAGGAGGTCATCAGTTATTGGCTTGCCTTCAGACAAGAGGCGCCGTGAAAACCCGTGCAGCGCGTAGTTATCTTGACAGCAGACTTCCTGAGCTTGTTCAGCTTCCAGCAGTTTCTTATAATTTGCTACCGGATGCTTGTGTTTCGTGTTGTTGATCAGCGGCTAAGGAGGATATCTTTTTACCTGTGGCTCGTGTGTGTGTGTGTGTGTGTGTGTGTGTGTGTGTGTGTGTGTGTTCTGTTTCTCTCTAGACAAGACTATGCAAAAACTTGTGAACCGATTTCAATGAAACTGGGTAAAAAGCCGGATTTATCAACTTTTCGAGATGATTTGTAAGCCTAATCTAAATGAAGCACTGATTTTGTGTTGCTGTCTCTTCAGTAAACGTTTTTCTGTTTGACTAGAGTCGCCCTTCAGGCATAACCAAATGTTAATATGTTTAAAAACAGACTTCAATTGTTCCTATTGCTGTTGGCGAAGGATTTTTTTTTTTTTTTTTTGATACGGCCATTTGTATCCCATCTCTCCACTTTCTCTGTCCCTTCTTCCCAGTCCATTCACCATCATGTCATGCTTTGAAATGAATGAGGCCTTGTTGACCTGCACTTTGTTTTTCTCCATTGATGTGCTTATTTTCATGGGTGTGTTTGTATGTTCTTGTTGTATGGCGTGAAGTAGACTGATGGGGTTTAGGCTTGCTGCTTAAGCATTCATTTAGTGGCTCAGCACTTCCCATCTTTTCCCCCCTGGGGATTGCTGGTGCTGAGGTCGCAATGAGACAAGCCAAAGTGTAACTGAAAGGAGGAGTAAGCAGCTTAGGAACAATGCTACCAAGACAGCATGGAAGATGACACAGAAGGAAAGACTGTGATGACCTCCATCTGCATTGACAGAGAAGCCTCATTGTAAGTTAAAGAATCTTTATTTACAGAAACATAGATAAATAAATAGATCGATCGACCGATCGATCGATCGACATACAGATAGATACAAACATACATACAGATATAGATGCAGAAGCGCACGCACACACACACACACACACACACACACACACACACACACACACACACACAGAGAGAGAGAGAGAGAGAGAGAATACACAATTCATGTTTGACAGTCTGTACAGTGAAGCAGTCATGGAGAGGAATCTGTATGCTACTTCTTCGCTTCCATTACCACACTCACTTCTTTTCTTTTTTTTCTCTTCTCTCTCTCTCTCTCACCCTGCTGCTTTTCTTTTCTCTCCCATTTTTCTTTCTCTTTTTTCCGTCCTTTCCCTACCACCTCTTCCTTTAATTATTGTTCCCTTCGTCTTATCAGGATTTCTTAGTTGTATGAACTCCTCGTGTGTGTGTGTGTGTGTGTGTGTGTGTGTGTGTGTGTGTGTGTGTGTGTGTGTGTGTGTGTGTGTGTGTGTGTGTGTACATGCGCGTGCGTGCGTGCGTGCGTGCGTGCGCGCGTGGCGTGTGTGTGTGTGTGTGTGTGTGTGTGTGTGTGTGCATGTGTACGTGCGTTCATGCGGGCGTGTGTGCGTGCGTGCGTGTGTGCACGTGTATGTGCATGTGTATGTGTGTGCGTGCGTGCGTGTATGTGTATGTGTATGTGTATGTGTACATGTATATGTGTGTATGCGTGCGTGCGCGCTCGTGTGTTTGTGTGAGTGTGTTCGTGCATTTGTATGTATGGCATACTTTTACCCAATTCATTGTTGGAAAATGCAGATTTTGCAGTTTTTAAAAAGATAGCAATAGATTTTTGTTAATTTCAAAGTATGTTTTGAAAAAGGTCATTTGAAGATTTAACTATGGAGGAAAAATTAATTTGGTTTTCTTTTGTTTTTGTTCCAGGAGTTTGTATCTATGTAACTGTGACATGTTTTGTGAGATAGGCGTTAGACATTCTTCAGTTTTATACGTTTCTATGATAACATGACAAGATTTTGTTGTCTGCCCATGCAGAAGAATTCTCTGTGGACTGCAAACAAGTCATTCTTGAGGACGGTGAAGATGCACCACAGTTATTTAGGAAAGTGAACACTACCTAAGGTAACTAACGGTCAAAGTTACTAACATCTGTATGAGGAAGCAATATCGGAAGCAAAGACGTATAAAGAAGAGACGGATAGAAAGACACAAAAATACAAATAAATAAGATGATAGTTACATAAAGGAAGCAGAATGAAAGAACAAATGTAATAAAATAAACAAAAAAAAACAGAAAGAAAAGGTAAAAACAGGAATGGGCAACAGTAAGTTCTGAATTCCATTCCAATTATCCTAGAGACACCATCGTGGCACTTACCACTGTGCCATTGTCAGAATGGATCTGTCACAAATTCATTCTGTCAATGACAAATCCATTGCGACAATGACAATTCTATTATGAAAATTATCAACCCATGACAAGATAAAAGAGTGAGATAGGGGGAAAATCATCTTACCTCGACTAATAACTCAACTGAACAAGTTGTAAGAATCGAAGGGTTTTACCCGTGACTCAGCAGCACACCAACAGCAACAGCACAAAAAAATTAAAAAAAAAAAAAAAAAGAAAAAAGAGCTGACGCAACAACACTTCTCCTTACCACCCGCCTCTCTGAAAAATGCAGAACTGGCCGATCGGCAACTGCTAGACAGCACCATCCTGTAATGAAGTAGTCAGGGGCAGCACTTTCCAGAGGAAACGTCCCCGGGGATAAAAGCCTGAAAAGATGCACACGACCTCTCCGCACCCTGCCAGCCTCTGATCGTTAAAAGATGGCGATTTGGATGACAGACTCTGGAGTGTGAACGGGAGTGAAGCTGAATGGAAAATTTCCACCATCTCAGTCTGTATCCCTTCGATCAGTCTGTATCTGTTCCTGCCTCCACACGTTTTGATACCTGTTGCTTTTGCTCTTAGTTTCATTGACTGAGGCTGGGCTTCTTGACGTTAGTGCGTGTCTATGCTCCTGATTAATGGATAAGTACAGGAATAGGGACTTACACATATAAATAGAGTGAAAGGGAGACAGACAGAATGAAAGAGAAAAAAAAATGAAAGAACAAACAAGGGAAGATATAAGAAATGTGCAGCAGAAGCTTCTTCTTTCCTTTCTTTTTTTTTCATTTTCAGAGAATGTTTATCATCACAAGTAAATCTATTATGACAATGAAAGATACATCAATCATAACAACGACAAAAGCACCACACCAATACCAAAACCAACGACGAATCCTTCAGAACAATGTAATGACAAACACACGCCAAATTCCAGCAGCCAGGCAGCACTTTTGTCACCACGCCAGTCGGGAGCAGCGCTTTACCAAGAAATGTTCCCATGGGTAAGATGGTAGACAATACATATGACCTTCTGGCACCCTGCCGGTGTCTGACCATGAAAAAATGGCGTCCTGAAGAAAGAGCTGTTGAATGGAAGAGGAAGCGAGTCTACATGCAAAATGTCCACCCCTCTGTGTCCTTTCGATCTCCTCTTTCTCGTGCTTTAATGCCTGTCGTTTTTTTTTTTTTTTTTTTTTTTTGCTGTTTTTGCTGAAATGAGTTAGGAAAGACAACTTGAAGTTACCGCATGTCTATAATTCTGATTCGTAAATAAACATAGGAATTGGGACTGCAAAATGTACACAAAGTGAGATGAAAAGAGGAAAACGAAAGAAAAACGAAGAAGAAAGAACACAAGAAAGAAAGAAAGACAGACAGAAGGTAGGGAAAAATACAGTACATGTGTACCAATGAAATCGTTATGCTTTTTATTTAATTTTACACCCATCTTGATGAAAAAAAAAATCTATTTAGACAATGACACAACCCATCATGATTATAAGAAGCTAAATCCAGACAATAAAAGCTGCACGAAAAACAATGACAAATCCATCCTGACAACGGCAAGAATCCTGAACAATGATAAGGTTAGAAACAAATTCATCTCACCTGAAACCAGACCGGTCGGTCAGCTTCAATCAGTTGCACGCATCAATGAACATCGACCTCTAATCTGTGGCACACCAGTAACAAAGAGATGACATAATCACCCCCCTCTTCACTGACATCCCCCATCACTCCCCATTCCTCCACACCACCCTCTGAAAAATGCAAAGCCGGGCAGCCAGCAGCCACCAATCAGCATTGATTTGCCATGAATCCTGTCGGGAAAGCGCTTTCCCAAGGAACGTTTCCCCGTTGATAAAAAAAAACAGTGGAGAGATGCACACGTTCCCCCTGCACCCTGACAACGTCTGATCGTGAAAAGGCGGCGTCTTAAGGGATGAGGTCTTGGATGGAAGTGGAAGCAAGTCTAAATGGTAGATGTCCACCCACTCTGTGCTGCTTCGATCAGTCTGTGTGTGTGTGTGTGTGTCTGCCTTTTCACGCTCTGGTGCTTGCCGCGTCCTTTTGTTTTGTGGAGAGAGGTGGAGCTACCAGAAGTTCGGAGATAGCCAGTATTCTGTCTGAGTCAAGTTTGGATCTGAACTTTAGGCTGCTATGCCACATATAGAGGGAATTGATAGTTTTGTACCAAATTGACAGGACGGTGGAAACAACCCAAGGCACGCTGATGACGCTCATTTTATGTTACCTTCAAACGAATATTGTAAATTTGCGATTGGGAGCACACGCGCGTGTGTGCGTGCGTGTGCGCGCGCGCGTGTGTGTGTGTGTGTGTGTGTGTGTGTGTGTGTGTGTGTGTGTGTGTGTGTGTGTGTGTGTGAGAGAGAGAGAGAGAGAGAGAGAGAGAAAGGAAAGAGAAGGAGAGGAGAGGAGGCGCAAAAAGAGGAGAAAAAGGATGGTGGGCAGAATCGGAACGAGGAAAACATAGCCATTTTGTTCGTGTGAATTGACTTTTTGTGGTACTAGATATACTTTTGAGCTGAACACTTCATCTACGTTTAGTACAGATCAAAGTGGAATGATCCAAGGTACTATAGACATGCATGCAAGGATTTAGATGCAGAGACAACATTCACAGACAAAAATGCAGACAGATTAAGTATACATCCTTTCTACTTGCAAGCCAAAAATATTGACTCTGAAGATAAAGACGAAAATAACTCAGCGAACCCTGAGCATACAAGCGGAGTTGTATGGAATACTGTGAGATTTTTCTCAGTCCATGCACCCCTCCCCTCCCTCTTCCTTCTCAACCCACCCCTCCATCCTCAACTCTCATCTCTCTCCACCTCGTTTGCTTCTCCTCCCCCCTCCTCCCCTTTATCCCTTTCTCAGCCCCTGATCTTGCACCTCGAAACGTTGGTCGAGCGGGCAGATCAAACAGCTTGTTTTCCGTTTCCTTCGTCTCATCCATTATGCTTGTTCCTTGACCAGAAAACATCGTGATCCCAACTTTCTGCCCGTTTACACACACACACACACACACACACACACACACACACACACACACACACATGCGCGCGCGCGCGCACACACACACATTTCTGTGCATCATCTTTTATTTGAATGCTCAGTATTGACCTCGCTCTGTCAGGAGAAAGGTATTGAGATGAATAACTTTGATAATGTCAATATGTCTGATATGGTTCATTTGTTGCTGAAATTGCCATGGTTATTTCGCAGTCACAGGTTGTTTATAAAGATGAACAGGTTTGTAAACCACTAGGGTATTTCATTTACGTAAATGTGCATTGGGTTTGAAAGTACTAACATGGATGATAAATTGATAAAGG
>JADBJO010005436.1:37500-45000 GCA_016801955.1 Conus betulinus
CACCGAGTGGTAGATGGGGGCTTCATTCGGCTCAGGGTATGTCAGGGCGGTAAAAGGAGAGAGATGGGCTTTGTCTTCTTTCATGCCATGCCCTAGACATTGAAAATCACCAACAGTTCATTGTCTTTAAGAGTATAGGACTCTTATCTTTACATTCATCTCAAACCTCTGTTGACAGTGCTGTGGGCTCTGATGGAAAGGCTGGAATCACCAAGCTGAAATTCATCCACTTATTGGATGTGTCTATCAGAGAGTTGATTGATTTTCCAGACCAAACACAGTGAACCCTGCATAATGCAGCTCTGAGCCCTTATTGATGCCAGGGCAGGATGTGTAGAGTGTAACCCTGCCAGACAGTCTTACACCAAGATGGAACTCCATAGCACCATCGTCATCATTGTTACTGATCATCACATAAAAGTACCCAACAAACTTCATGGTCCTTTGCACCCTTACTTCACTTTTGATCTGGCCTCCTTTGTACTGAGTGTCATGGTTCATCTCGAGTTTCTTTTTCAGTTTTAGCAAATTTTAAAAGGGATGGACAGGACGACACCCTGCAGAACGAGTATGGGCGTATATTGGTACATGAGCGCATTAGCAGCACACACACACACACACACACACACACACACACACACACACACACACACACACACACACACACACACAATTGCTGCAGACTAGAAGTCCACAGGCAGCCATCAATATCTGATAATGTGTCCACTGGCTAGAATAGAGAGATTATGCCTGATTTGACCCAACATTCACAGAACACCACCTACTCTCAACTCTGCCAAAGACGGTAATTGTGCAGCCAGTGTTTATTGAACGTGTCTGTCAAAAATAAGTTAGAAATAGCATTCCTGTTCTCTCGAAGAATTTTCGCCTTATGACACTTTGATACCAGTAATTTTCCATACAGGTCTCCCTTCCTTACTGTTCCTTCGCTGCCCCATTGATTCGTATTCCTACGCTCTAGGGAAGGGATCAATAGTTTCATGGCCTTGCTCAGGGGTTGACCCAGTTTTCCCCAAAGAGGTCATCAGTTATGGCCATGTCCTCAGCCGACAGGCGCCGTGAAAACCCGTGCAGCGCGTAGTTATCGTGACAGCGGACTTCCTGAGCTTCTTCAGCTTCAAACAGTTTCTTATAATTTGCGACCGGATGCTTGTTTTCTTAGTTGATCAGCCACTAAGGAGGGTAAGTTTTTTTCTCACGTGTGTGTGTGTGTGTGTGTGTGTGTGTGTGTGTGTGCTTGCTCTCATATATGTGTGTGTTGATACAGTACCTTATTCTTGGCACACATATCTTGCACAATGAATATTACTTCAGTAACCCTACGAGAATGTTGAACAGATGTCTACTTACATTACAAAATAGTAGTAGGTTTGTCTAAATTTGAAAGTAGGTTTAAAGTGTCCACATAAAGATCTAACTATTGATGAGATTATTTTCATTCAGTTGTTATTTTTTTTTCTGTTTTATGAGTTTGCATCTACGTAAATATGACGTGTTTTGTGATACTTTGTTGTTATAAATGTTGAGTTTGTTACGTTTCTATTCGTTTTTTAAAGCACAAAGATAGTGAGACTTGGTGATGTACTTACGCAACGAATTATCTGTGTAAACTGCTATGTATATCGTTATATCGTTCATTGGGGACAGTAAAGAAGAACTGAAGCTATTCAAAAAAAATAATTAGAGCCTAAGATAACAAATGGTCACTGCCTGATAAGAAACTAACATCTGTAAGTGGAAGTAATACAACAAAGACAGTGAATGAAATTAAAGAAGAGACTGAAAGACACACAATTAGAATAAATACGATCGTAGAAACTTAAAGAAAACAGAACGTGAGAATGAAAAAAAGTGAAAAAGAAACGAAAGACAGATGATTATGGGCCACAGTGAGTGTAGAAAATCCATCCCCCTTTCTCTGTAGTATTAAACATCATGCTAAATAAATCCATCATGACAATGACAATCCATTATAATAACACATCCATACTAACAAAGAAGTCCATCGCAACAATGAACGTCCCATAATTTAAATGATGAACACATCATGACAACATAAAAGATGAAGGGGAAAAACCATCTCACCTTGACTCATACCGCAGCGTAGTAAGCTGTGATCATCAAAAAGTTTCACAAAGTAGCTCTGCAGCAAAAAAAAAAAACAAAAAAACACACACACACACACACACACCACACACCACAAAAACCCCGAAAAACAACCCTTCCCCCTTCCTACACGTCACCGACACCCTCTACCACACTCCACTCCTCACCAGCTCTCTGAAATATGCAAAGCAGGTCGGCCAGCAGCCGCCAGACGACACTGCCCTGTAATGGAGTCAGTTGGGAGCAGCGCTTTGCAGCAGAAACCTCCCCGTGGATAAAACGGTGAAAGGATGCACACTATCTCCCTGCACCCTGCCAGCCTCTGATCGTGAAGAGATAGTGGCTTCCAGGATGAACTCTGGGTAGTGAGTGAGATCGAAGCTAAATGCAAAATGTCCACCATCCCCTGTCCGTATCCCTTCGATCAGTCTGTGTGTGTGTGTCTCTCTCTCTCTGCTTTCTCACTGCTCTGATGCCTGTGGCTCCTGTTCTTTGTTTCGTGGAGTGAAGAAAGGCTTTCTGAAGTGCGTGTGTGCTTTGCTCCTTGTTAATGTATAAGCAAGGAAACAGGGACTTCAACATATAAACAAAGAGAGCGAGAGACAGAAAGAAGGGAGCAAAAAGAAGGAAAGACACAAAAAAAAGGAAGATTAAGGAAATGTACAGTAATAAACGTTTATTTGTTTTTTCTTCCATTTTGAGAGGCCATTACATCACCACAGGTAATCAGTTGTGACAATGAGAAATGTGTCATGATAAAAAAAAAATCAGTTCTGACAGTGCCAAAAGCACCATGTCATGAACAGATATGAAAAAGCAAGAAAACGCCAAATTTCAACTGCCAGACAGCTTTGTCCTTTCATGACGTCAGTCAGGAGCAGAACTTTACATACAAACTTCCCCATGGATAAAACGACGAAACGATGCTCATGACCTCTCTATATCTCACCAACCTCTGACAGTCAAAAGATGGCGGCCTAAATCATGAGTTGCTGAGTGGGAGATGATGAGGTGAGTCGAAATACTGAATGTCTACCGTCTCTGTGCCCTTCTGATTGGTCTGTGTGTCTGTCTCTCCCTTCTCACGTTTCAATGTCTGTTGTTTCTGCTCTTTGCTTCATGGAGTAAACAAGAGCTACTTGAAGTTAGTGCGCGTCTATGTTCCTGACTAATAAATAAACATAAAAAGAGGAACTTAAAGATAAACACCAAATGAAAGAAAAATACAAGGACAAAGAAAGAGCAAAATAATATGAAAAGTGCGTAATAGTGAAATATTCATGAATTTGTTGCGTATTCTCAAAAATACTCCATCAAAGTAAGAAAATCTACTGCTACAATGACAAATTAATTGTGGATATAAGAAATAATCCTGACAATAACAATTGCACCATAGCAATGACGAATCTATTCTAAAAATGGCAAGCTCCCCCCCCCCCCCCCCCCCCCTCTCCCTAAGAATGAAAAGGCAGAAAATCCTGAATTCATCTCACCTTAAATCAGATGAGACAGATTAATCAGTTGCACACATCACAGAGCTTCAACCTCTAGTCGACAAGGACCTTGTACAGCCGCCCTTCTGCCTACACATTAGTGACACCCTCCAGCACACCCCACTCTTGCTCACCACCAAGACAACATCACACTCTGAAAAATGCAAAGCACGGCAACAAGCAGCAGCCAGTCAGCGCTGTCCCTGCAGTGAAGTTAGATGGAAGCAACGGTTTAACAATTGGTAGGATGACTAAAAACACCTATGGCACACTTTTGACGTCCCTTTTATTGTGCTTCATACATAAATATCAAAATTTCGGAAGTGGAGTTTTGCTCGCGCGCGCGCGCGCGCGTGTGTGTGTGTGTGATTGAAAGGGTAAGGAAGAGTAAGAGAAAGGAGAGAGAGAGAGAGAGAGAGAAGAGAGAGAGAGACAGACAGACAGAGACAGAGAGAGCGAGAGAGGCAAAAGGTGAACGAGTAAAGTTTGTGGGATTTCACTTTTATATAAGTACAGATATACCTTCGAGCTGAACACGTGATCTACAAGTAATACAGATCAAACTGGAATGCTCTAAGATGCATGGACAGACATGCAATGATCTTTAGCAAGGAGAAAGATTCACAGATACAAACACGGATAGACAATGATAAACGAAAATAATTCAGAGAATCCTGATCGCATGAACAGTGTTGTCTTAAGCGCTGCGATATCTTTCATCACCCCCTGACCCTCCACTCTCACCCTTCCCCTTCAACCCGCCATCTTTCCCCACCTTCTCTGGTTCTCTTTTCCTGATCCGCCTCTACCCCCCCCCCCCCCCACTCCCACCCTCCCTGTCCTTGCTGCTCGAAGCGTCAGTGGAGCGGGCAGATCAAACAGCTTATTTTCCCATTTCCTTCAACTCTTATCCATTATCGATGTTTCTTGGCCAGAAAGCATCGTGAACACAGTTCTCTGCCCTGTGTGTGTGTGTGTGTGTGTGTGTGTGTGTGTGTGTTTGCGTGTTTGTGTCTGTGTGCGTGCGTGCATGTGTGTGTTTATGGGTGTGTGTGTTTGTCTTTGTAAGTGGAAAGAGAGAGAGAGAGAGAGAGAGAGAGAGAGAGAGAGAGAGACAGACAGACAGACAGACAGACAGAGTATGAGTGTGTGTGCGCTTGAGAGAATTTACTTGTGTCTGTATGTGTGTGTACATTTGTTTGTATGTATGCGCGTGTGCATGCATGCAAGGGTGAAGTCTGAGTGAAAAAGCGAAGAATAAAATGTGTGTTCAAAAGCATCACATCAAAACAAGTTTGTTGGAAAAGTACCCAGAAGATCCTTCCACGAAATAGAAATACTAGCTGACTCCCGAATGACGAATGTATCAATTGACACCAAGTGGAGAGAGAGAGAGAGAGAGAGAGAGAGAGAGAGAGAGAGAGAGAGTAAACACAGCTTTCAAATTCTGATGTGTCTAAAAGTGACGCTGTCTTTTACGTGCTACATTATTCTACAGAAAAGAACGCCTCTGACGATGAAGTGGAATCTAGTTTTCACAAATCAAGTCTTCACATATTAAGACTACACTTTAAACTATTTTAGCTACTGTGTTGACTTAACAACTTTAAATGTCGAGAAATACCACGTGCGATAATTTATTCCTAGCCTGGTATCTATAAACAGCTTGACCTCCTCAGTTACTTCGAATGTGCAAAGTCCTGCATCCTAATGACTACAACTCATGAACTGATGTGTGTGTGTGTGTGTGTGTGTGTGTGTGTGTGTGTGTGTGTGTGTGTGTGTGCGCGCGAGCGCGCGCGCGCGTGTGTGTCTGTATGTGTGTGTGTGTGTGTGTGTGTGTGTGTGTGTGTGTGTGACTTTCTCTATGTAGACATACGTATTTGCGAGCAAGCACGAAATGTGGGAGAGAGACCAAAGAAAAATGTGTCCAAGCGCATCACTTAAAGGTAGGTATTTGTTTGAAAATCACCCGAAAGATTCTTTCGTAACAGGGGAACAGGCCAGCGAACTCATGAATGCCAAATTGATCAACTGACACCATGGAGAGAGAGAGAGAGAGAGAGAGAGAGAGAGAGAGAGAGAGAGAGAGAGAGAGAGAGAGAGAGAACAAACATAATTTTTGAATCTGACAGTGATGCTGTGTTTAACTTCGAGAAAAGTGATATATGTTGCTTTTCTGCAGAGAAATGATCCTTGTCGATGACTAGGATTCCGTGTTTACAAATCAAGTCCAAAAGTATTGAGATTATTCTTAGAACTCGAACGCTCTCGCCCTTTGACAGCACAGCCCTCTTCCGTCTTCCCCCTCGGTAAGCTAAGCGACACAGCACCTGAAGTGTTTTTAATGCGTGAATGATATCACCACCAGATTAGGGCTGTTAGTTGTCCGGATCATGCCATAAATAAAAGTCACCCTGTCACATAGAAAATAGGATGCATATTTATCAAAAACAAATCTGGTAACAGATCGAATTGGGGCTTTGAAGTTCTCCAAAACAACAACGAAAGAAAAACACAAAAAACACCCATTTTAGAATGACATTTTCAGACTCGTCTCCATCTCTCAAAGGAAGGGTAAGACGAAGTGGCCAGATCGAATAGCACGGCAATGTAGATGTTGACAGACCCAATTCTGTCCTCGCAGTTCTCAGATACCGAAGTTTGTCTGGTAATGGAATGTATCGTCCATCACTTCCCTATCCAAAACATCACCTGCCCTCTGTTTTTGTTTAGAAACGCCGAAGGCTGCTTGATATATATATATATATATATATATATATATATATATATATATATATATATATATATAAGCTTGTTGAAGGTTCATTTTGAGAAGCGTTTATTATTCCCCATTCACCCACTCAAGCACATACTGTCAGTTAGGCAGAATCATCTACCACTGCAGATATGAAGGCTTATCATCCCCCTATTTCTACAATCTGAGACATAAGAGCAAGCTTTGTTTATAATTATATATATATATATATTAACCTTCACTTGTTTTCTCCCACTACTTAATTGTTTCAGCATACTATATATATATATATATATATATATATATATATATATATATATATATATACAGAGAGAGAGAGAGAGAGAGAGAGAGAGAGAGAGAGAGGCAGATTTGTCTTGAATTTTTGCTTGGGGACACCGAGGAATACCCGCTTTGTTCAACAACCCATTTTTTTTTCAGAAAGGTAATACGTTCGGTTACTGTGTTGGCTGGTCTGCCCTTGTGGCCCTCTCGTCCTTAGTCTATTTCCCACTATCACCACCTTTCTCTGTCCCTCCGTCAAAATCTGTTCCTTCGTTTGACAGTTGCAAAGCAATGTATGATGCAGACAAATCTTATATTCCCAAGCATTCTAAGCCCATCCTTTTCTACCTGCTTGTCTATCTGACGTGTAATAGCGTATATATTTCCTGTTTCTGTTTCTTTCCAGCTGTTTCCCCTATTGACCTGTGTGCGGTGTTTTGTAAGCGTGATTTTTTTCTTTAGGGTATAATGTTAAATGATTGTGCACCTTGAGTGATATAACCTTCATAGTTTTCTTTTCATTCTGTTCCGTTTGTTTGCTGGTTGCAAAATACAGTTTAAATAGATAGATATCTTTTTCTCTTTTCCTTCATCCATCCCCAGCCCCCCCCTCTCTCCTCTCTCTCTCTCTCTCTCTCTCTCTCTCTCTCTCTCTCTCTCTCTGTCTCTCTCTCTCTTTCTTCTGTATCTCATCCATCTCTCTCTTTCTCCTCATTTCTCTCTCTCTCCCTCCCTCCCCCCCCCTCTCTCTCTCCCCTCTTTTACTCATTATATGTCTGTCTCTATTGATCTGTCACTCTATCTCTGCATATCTATCTTCAGCCCAGTCCGCCAAAC
>JADBJO010005436.1:60000-62500 GCA_016801955.1 Conus betulinus
ACTCTAGAACATGATCAACGTGAAGAAGCCTCACTCTAGAACATGATCAATGCTAGCCTCACTCCAGAACATGATTAACGTGAGATAGACTCACTCTAGAACATGATCAATGTGAAGAAGCCTCACTCTAGAACATGATCAATGTGAAGAAGCCTAGCTCTAGACCATGATTAACGTGACGTACCCAAGCTCCAAAACATATCTAACACGAAGTAGCTTGGCTCTAGGCCATGATCAACGTGAAGTACCTCGCTCTAGGAAATGGATTAGCGTAACTCTAGAATATAATTAACGTGAAGTAGCCCAGCTCGAGAACATAATCTATGTGAAGAAGCTTAACTCTAGAACGTAATCAATGTGAAGTAGCCTTACTCTGGATCATAATCAGTGTGAAGTTGTAAGATCATTAAAACATAACTCTAAAAAATTATCAGCGTAAAGCAATCTATATCCAACCTCCATGAAACAATTTACATTGAAGCAGTCTGAGCAAGAACATAATGACTACTACGAGGTTAGAAGATCGTTAAACCTAACTCTAGAACATAATCAATGTGAAAAAAAAAAAAACCGACTTTACAATATAACCAGCGTACAGCAGCCTAATCCTAGAATAATCAATGAAGTTGAAAGGTCGTTAACTGATCTTCAGAAATCAGTTAGTCTAAGATTAGAAAGGCGCTAAACATGTCTATCATATAATCAGTGTGAAGTTGAAATGTTCTTCAACTTAACTTTAGTGTAAAATTAGTATGATGCTGGAAAACGTTTTAAAACTAGCATTAGAATATAATCTGCATAAACCCCAAATTCGTCTTATTCAAGACCAGCTCACAATCATGATAAGAAATTTGAATTCAGCTCTAGCATACAATTATAACACATCAAAAGACTTTAAAACTCAACTCTAGCTCTCAAACATAACTATGATAAAATGTAAGTAAACTCAAATCCCTAACTACATTCACAGTAAAGCTGAAACGCTGTTAATCTCAACTTTACCTGACATTCACAATAAAGCTAAAAATTTCTGAACTCAACTCTATCACACGATCAGCCCCCGCCAGAGATTCGGCGTTTTCTTGAAATATGAAGAAACAGGAATGGGGATGGCAACGACGGCTGTGGTTTTCTGTGACGACTGGGGGTTAGTTACTACTGTCAAGAAAGAACGGAACGTGAGAAAGCTGACAGACAGGCAGGCAGACAATGAAGCATGATGACTGCAGGCAACGGGAAACTAATTCCAATGAACCAGCTGAGGTGGTTCGATACTGCCAAGATCCGAACGTGTGTCTGGCATAATAGCATCACATTGATCCCCCGCGGTCGTGTCTGCTCCAACCGCGGCGACATACAGACATTCTGGCAGTAACGTTGAGTGTGAGACAAAAGAAGAGTAGAGCGCGGCCTGGAAAGGGGTGTCCAGCTAACTGGTTCTTGACCACATCATTACTGTCATCCTAGCCCCCATCCATCTTTCACATAGAAAGGATCCCAAGGACTTGAAAAAAGATAAGCAGGCAATTAAACAAGCAGATTAACAGGTCCAACTGGAACGTAAAATATTAACGAGGGAGAATTCATAAGACATGCGTGGAGAGAGGTAGCAGCACACACATCGCCACAGCAGTGGAATATTTTGAGATGTACTTACAAAAGCAGACACATACACGTTGTTCTGATGTGGACACACTTACAAGATAAGTTTCTAATCACTTTATAGCAATAACCTTGTAAATTGTATTTGAAAATGCACGTACGAAGTTACTTATGTTTTTTTTTATCGTTAGTTTCATAAACATCTTCCTTCTCCGGAACGTTAACCAAGCCACGAAGAGATACACATGACATACTTCAACAACTTATGAAATAATTCATCTCATTGCAATAACTTGTAGTTTCCTGCAAACTCTTACGTGTAGAGAAGGAGGACGTAGCACCAGAAGAATCGACATGGAAATTACTTGAAACTGAGGATTTGATGCATTGGGTGTACAGATGCTATCATGATGTACCCTGCTTTACTAAGCAACAAACATAGGGATGCACCGAAGCTCTATTTTGGTTCACATTTCAGCAAACATTTGCCTACATCAATTACAGCACGAAACGTTACAAAACTTCGATATCCCTACGGAAGCCCTTTGCTGATGAGCGACCTAATGATAGGAAAATAAGCAGAACTAGAAAAAAAAAACTTATGACTAGACTGAAAAAAGTATCTACAAGATATACTAGTACGTCTGAGTGAGATTAAATCGACCAACTATTCCAGAAACAAAAGATCATCAACATCCAACAGAACAGACAGATGCTGGAAAAAGAGAACATCTTCCGTTGCCTTGAGTCCATTCAGAGCATCAACGGAGCTCAAGAAAGGTCAGTATCAGGCTCGTCACGACTACGTCTAAAAAGACTCAACGGCATTTAGAACATCAAATTCCTGAGGAATTTTACACTGAAAAATATCATCGGTGCTATCCATCCTCATGGACGT